>SPJY01020745.1:1393887-1447871 GCA_005191435.1 Raddia distichophylla
CGGCGCGGGCTACCGGCGGCGGCGCGGGCTACCAGTGGCGGCGGGCCAGGGCAGCGGCGGCGGCGGTCCGGTCGGCAGCGGCGACGAAGCACCTAGCGGGCGCGGGCGGTGGGACTTAGGCACAAATGTGCCTAAGTCCCACCGCGGCGGCGGATTAAATAGACATAGTCTCGACGGCCAGATAAAAGCCGTCGACATAGATATATATGTCTCGACGGTTCTAGGTCAACCGTCGATGCGGACGGCACAAATCTCGACGGCCACATCTATGCAGTCGATACTATGTGCCCTATCGGCTTCACTCACTCGACGGCCAACTATAGGCCGTTGACACTATGAGTTCTCTGGCTCATCTCACTCGACGGCATAATATCAGCCGTCGACACAACCTGTACTAACTGCTTAAGTCACTCGACAGCATAGCCATGGCAGTCGACACTGTGCCTTGTAACGGCCCTATTCATTCGACGGCCGGATTCGTGCCGTCGACACTACTTTGAACTTACTTGACGGCTCATTGCAGCCGTCGATACTATGTTGCCTCGTGGGTCCTTTCACTCGACGGTTCAAGCATGGTCGTCGATATATATGCTTATAGTAAATCGACGGTTGAAAAAATGCCGTCGATACTATAGTCTCAACAATACATAATTTGATTTTTTAAATTACAAAACAAAACTTTTTCACCTCAAACTAATGCATTGACGTTTGTGTATCAACCTCAATCAGCAGCAAAAAAAAAAACCGAGCATCTAACGCGACGAGCACAGTCGAATGGGGCTTTTTCCGGCTAAGTTATAGGTTATCGTACGGTTTCGGATGTTTCATTCGTTGTTATACAAATTACTTTAATTTCAAAAAATACATTTTCAACTATGAATCACTACTTATGAAATGATGTAATACATAGGAATCATTACATTGATTTTTCTCCTTATAAAATAATTAAATATCAATTAATCTATAATATATAGTTAGCAAATTGTGTATTTAAAAATTACATTTTATCGACGGTCAAGTGGAGCCGTCGATACAACTAACGCCGTTCCGCTTTTCTCACGGACGGGTTTATACACTCGACGGTTTAACAGTGGGCCGTCGAGTGAAAGATGCCTTGGAGCTTAGTATCGACGGCCACTTTAAGGCCGTCGAGAAAGGATCTTTTTTATCGACGGCTTGGTTATGGCCGTCGAGTGTAGATTTGGCACTCGAAACTGTTGACGTTTCCTGTAGTGTCTGGCTAACCTACACAAAAGAAGATCTTGTCAGATGTTGGAGGTGTTTTTAATTTGTTGCGTATTTTGTGTGATATTTGCTATTGTGTTATCTTTTGCTCGTTATGTCTTTATCAAAGTATAACACACAGGTGGTATCTGTAGTGTCTAATATGGTGGCTATATGGAACTCTAGATCAGCAGAATCATTGCTGGGCACATTCTGTTGGGCTTTTGCCCCTTTTCTGGGCCGGCCCACATAAATGAGAATAAGAGAGTGAGAGAGAGGAGCAGGCAGAGAGGGGCGAGCTCACCCCGTTCGTGCCCCAACCCTAGGGTTGGAGCGGCGCGGGCGGCGGCGCTGCCTTTCTCGGCGTGCGGGCTCCGTGGGGGGCGTCGTGGCCGTTGTGGCAGGGCATCTCGGAGGGCTGGTGACCTCCTCCACCCTTTCAGAGGCCGCAGCTCCCTCTTCCTCTAAACTGATTTTGGACTCGTTTTTCTCCTCTGGCGACCTTGCTATTCGGTATCTTCACCGGAGCTCCGGCCGGCTTGCTGGCCGGCATTGGTTGCTGGAGGGGAGACCGTGCTGCTCTTCGTCGATCTGGTGCGCGGTGGTCACGAGGCGGACGTCGTGCCCTTGCTGCTACTTCCTCTGCTCCTCGGGTTCCTCCTGTGGCCTTGGCTGCGGTGAGGGATATCGGCATCGTATCTCCGAATCGTTTCGCTTGTGGTGCTTAGCACGGGCGATTTGATTTCTGGGACAGTGCCTTGCACGCTTTGCTTCGACATAGTTGGCTCAAATCCAACGCACTGTAAGATCTCTTCGTCTTCTTGTTCAGTGGACCGATTTGGTTGTTTCTAGGGAACTAGCCTTCGAGCTAGAGGCCGTTTGACCAAATCTGGAAGCACTGTGTTTTGGCTCTGTTAATTGTTCGATGATGATTGCAATTTTTTAAGGCATAATAATCTATTAATAAGAATTTGCTAGACCAAGAAAGTACTGCTCTTAGTTTTCCTGCTTGTGTCTCTATGTGTGTTGTCTAGTGCTAGGTGGTTGGATTAATTGGTTAATTATTCTGCTACACTACATGTTGTTTGTTCTGAAGAACTAGTACTGGTTGTGCCTTTTACTAGTTACTGTAGTGTGTTTTAACTGCTGTTCAGATATGTCTAGGGGCTATTTTATTTGGCTGAACAGCAACTGTGGTCTCTTAATTCTTGACACTCTCTGTGGCAACTTGGACATACACATAGAGAAATACTTTACTGTTTTGAACTAGAGCAGTACTGTCTAAGGATTGTATTCTTATTTTTCAGATTACTTTAACCTGTGATTTAAATGCGCAAATTCGGTTGGATGGCTAATTTCATTAGCAACCCCTGTTTGCAATCTGAGAACAATTTTCCTAATAAAACCTTGATCCTTTTGCTGGTTTTATTCCTTTTGGCAGCATTGAATCTTTTTGAGGAATACATGCTATATGATTCAATTGGCTTGCATTTAATTTTAGTTGTACCTATTATGAAATATTGTTTTATCTTGCTCATTATGCTAAATTTGCAACAATCCAGAAATCAAATATTCGCTATGGCCTCTGGTAGTAGTGATGTTGTTAAGCCTGAGACATTTGACGGCTCCAGCTTTAGGCGCTGGCAGGCTCGTGCGAGGATGTGGCTGACAGACCTTAATGTCTATTGGGTGATTGCGGATCCCCCTTCTGTTCTTCCTCTCGAGGAAGAGGCGCATAAGCGCTGGGAGGACGCAAACCAAGCTGCTCTAGCCTGATTGCTTGCCGTGGTCTCAAATAGGCTGTTTGACATCTATGCCAACTACAAGACGGCAAAGGAGGTGTGGGATGACCTGGAGTTAAAGTTCTCTGAAGGAGACAATGGGAATGAGATCTTCATAACTGAGAACTATCTGGAGTACAAGATGGTGGAGAACCGGTCTATTCTGGAGCAGGTCCAGGAGCTCCAGCTCCGTGTGAGGGACCTTAACCAGTATGACTGTCTCTTACCTGAGAGTTTCCAGGTCAATGTGATCTTGGCTAAGCTGCCTCCCTCATGGCGTGACTTTGTGACCGCTCGTCGACATATGAAGGAGCGCCTGTCAGTTCCTAAACTCCAGGCTACTATAAATGTTGAAGAGCGGGCACGCGCGAGTGGAGGCCCTAAGCACTCCTCGTCGAGCGTCCATGCTCATGTGGCGGATGCCAATAACCCCAATGCTGCTGGTGGAAATAAGAAAAAGAAGAAGAAGCCCCAGAACCAGACTGGCGCCAACGGCAAGAACATGAAGAAAAAGGAGGATCTGGTTTGCTATGTGTGTGGCAACCCTGGGCACATCGCTCGAAGGTGCCGTGACCGCAAGGGCAAAGGACTAGGTCCAGGACAGCAGAATGGCTCTCGGGCCCAGGCGCATGTTGCGGAGGTGGCTCCTAGCTCCTCCACAGGGTATGTACCACGAGCCTTTATGGCTGATTCATCGCTTGATTGGTGGATCGATACCGGTGCTATGCGTCATATAGCTGCTGACAGAGCCTCATTTACTTCATTTCAGGGTCAAACTTGTGGATCCGTCTTGATGGGCAACAGAGCCTCAGCACGTATACGAGGAGTCGGCCAGGTCTGCTTGAAGTTGACTTCGGGCAAGACGCTGGTTCTTCGCGACGTGCTGTTTGTGCCCACGATGCGACGTAATTTGGTCAGTGGCTCGGCTTTATTTCGTCAGGGTGTTAGATTAGTGTTTGAGTCAAATAAGGTCATCTTGACCAAGTTTGGTGCCTCCATAGGCAAGGGGTACGAGAGAGATGGCATGTTCAGTCTCTCCGTCTTGTGTCAAAACAATCTTTCTATTTTCAATGTGGTTTGTAATAAACATCATGATGTATGGCATTCACGCTTATGTCATTTGAACTTTGAGGCCAATGTGCGTTTGAGAAAGATGAATTTGATTACAGAGTATAGCTATGAGAAGGGCTCCAAGTGTGAGGTGTGTGTGCAAGCTAAGCAGCCTCGAAAACCGTTTCATACGGTTGAAGGGCGAAGCACCTCTCCAGTACTAGAGCTAGTCCACTCCGACCTATGTAAAATGAATGGCATTTTAACTAAGGGAGGAAAGCGGTACTTCTTTACTCTCATAGATGATAGTAGCAGATATTGTTTTATCTATCTTTTAAAAACTAAAGATGAAGCACTAGACTATTTTAAGATCTATAAAGTTGAAGTGAAAAACCAACTAGAAAAGACTATTAAACGGTTGAGGTCCGATAGAGGAGGAGAGTACATCTCCAAGAATTTTTCCCATTTCTGTGAAGAATGTGGTATCATTCATGAAACCACACCTCCCTACTCTCCCCAGCCAAATGGGGTAGCCGAGCGAAAGAACCAAACTATATGCGACTTGGTTAATTCCTTGTTGCAAAGTTCTGGTATGTCGGTTCGATGGTGGGGGGAGGCGGTTCTCATAGTCAACTATGTCCTAAATAGGGTGGCTCCACGCAATCGCGAGGTGACTCCTTATCAAGGATGGAAGGGGAGAAGGCCTAACTTGTCTCATCTTAGGACTTGGGGTTGCCTTGCTAAGGTAAATGTGCCCATGCCTAAGAAAAGAAAATTAGGATAAAAAACTGTCGACTGTGTCTTCCTAGGGTATGCTTTAAATAGCATAGCTTATAGATTTGTAGTGGTCAAATCCGAGACGAGCGAAGTCGCTCCAAATGATCTTATGGAGTCTCAGGATGCGACTTTCTTTGAGACTATCTTTCCTATGAGATTAAATGAGATAATCGCACCAGATGGCTCTAACGAGCATTACTCTATTCCTTCTGAGGTGGCTGAGCCTACTCTTGATTTAGAGTTAAGGAGGAGTAAGAGACAAAGGATTGAAAAGTCGTCTGGTGATGATTTTGCCATCTATTCTATGGATGACGAACCATGCACCCTCACTGAGGCTTTTGCATCTCCTAATGCTGAGTATTGGAGGGGGGCAGTCCGTAGCGAGATGGATTCCATCATCGCTAATGGAACGTGGGAAGTCGTTGATTTACCAAGTGGTTGCAAACCGGTGGGTTGCAAGTGGATTTTTAAGAAAAAGAGGAGACCTGATGGTACTATAGAAAAGTACAAGGCCCGCTTAGTGGCTAAGGGTTTCACCCAGAGAGAAGGCGAGGATTACTTTGATACTTATACTCCTGTGGCTAGGATGCCCACTATCCGTGTGCATTACTTTGATAATTATTCTCCTGTGGCTAGGATGCCCACTATCCGTGTGCTTATAACTCTTGCAGCTGCATATAACCTCCTAGTCCATCAAATGGACGTTAAGACCACTTTTCTTAACGGAGAGTTGGAAGAGGAGATATATATGCAGCAACCTGACGGATTTGTGGTTAAGAGCCAAGAGACCAAAGTATGTCGCTTGATTAAGTCCTTGTATGGTCTTAAGCAAGCCCCTATGCAGTAGCATGAGAAATTCGATAAGACAATGACATCTGTGGGGTTTTGTGTAAACGAAGCCGACAGATATGTTTATTATCGGTTTCAGGGGGGCCGAGGTGTCATTCTATGTCTTTACGTGGATGACATATTGCTATTTGGGACCGACTTGGATGTCATCAACGAAACAAAAGAATATCTTTCCTTGAACTTTGATATGAAGGATCTAGGAGAGGCTGATGTTATTCTTAACATCAAGCTTATAAAGGGTGAGAGTGGGATAACTCTGTCTCAATTCCACTATGTGGAGAAGATCCTAACCCGCTTTGGGCATATGGAATCTAAACCTACTTCCACGCCCTATGATCCTAATTTGAGACTATGCAAACACACTGGTGAAGGTGTTACCCAACACCTATATTCACAAGTAATTAGATCTTTGATGTATCTTTGTAGCGCAACTAGACCCAACATCTCATATGCACTATGCAGGTTAAGCCGTTGCACGGCGAACTCGGGAGATGATCACTGGGTAGCACTAAATAGAGTACTTAGGAACCTAAAGGGCACCATGAAGCTTGGAATCCATTACTCTGGCCATCCAGCAGTCTTAGAAGGATTCAGTGACTCTAACTAGATTAGTGACTCGGATGAGATGAAAGCTACTAGTGGATATGTGTTCACTATAGCTGGTGGGACAGTGTCCTGGAAGTTTGCCAAACAGACTGTCATTACACGCTCAACCATGGAGGTTGAACTAGTCGCCCTAGATTCAGCGGCTGTGGAGGCAGAATGGCTCAAGGAGCTCTTTTCTGACCTACTTGTGCTGGAAAAGCCGATACCAGCAGTCTTAGTATATTGCGATAACCAGACTGTTCTAGTCAAGGTTAAGAATAGAAAAGACAATATGAAGTCCTCGAGGCATATTAAGAGAAGGCTTAAGTCTACTCGGCATGCGAGAGAGACGGGTGTTATTGTAGTAGAATACACTCAGTCTGGTAGTAATCTAGCTGATCCTTTTACAAAGGGCTTGCCTAGATCAACTATCGAAACAACATCGAGAGAAATGGGGCTTATACCCTGCTAGTAGTAACCAACAGTGGTAACCCATCTTGAAAGAGCGGAGATCCCGTGAATTAGGCTCTGGAACAACTAAGCTGTGGTGGTACTGTCAGCACATCTTCCTAGGTCCCATTCGCTGCAGTGCTTCACCTGTATGGCAGGTTGAGGTGTAAACCTCTTAATGAGTTCGGAACCCTAAGGGCTAGGGAGCTGTTCTACAGAGTTCCCGTGAAGAACAAACCTATGTGAGCTGATTGTGTGGTCGCGATCCGTGAGTGGTTGGGGTATACTCTCTAGTGAGCTCATGAATAGATACAAGGACATGACCGTAAAGTCTTGCCCTGCTAGTGGACGCCGTGCCCTTGCTGCTACTTCCTCTGCTCCTCGGGTTCCTCCTGTGGCCTTGGCTGCGGCGAGGGATATCGGCATCGTATCTCCGAATCATTTCGCTTGTGGTGCTTAGCACGGGCGATTTGATTTCTGGGACAGTGCCTTGCACGCTTTGCCTCGGCATAGTTGGCTCGGATCCAACGCACTATAAGATCTCTTCGTCTTTTTGTTCAGTGGACCGATATGGTTGTTTCTGGGGGACTAGCCTTCGAGCTGGAGGCCGTTTGACCAAATCTGGAAGCATTGTGTTTTGGCTCTGTTAATTGTTCGATGATGATTGCAATTTTTTGAGGCATAATAATCTGTTAATAAGAATTTGCTAGACCAAGAAAGTACTGCTCTTAGTTTTCCTGCTTGTGTCTCTCTGTGTGTTGTCTAGTGCTAGGTGGCTGGATTAATTGGTTAATTATTCTGCTACACTACATGTTGTTTGTTCTGAAGAACTAGTACTGGTTGTGCCTTTTACTAGTTACTGTAGTGTGTTTTAACTGCTGTTCAGATCTGTCTAGGGGCTATTTTATTTGGCTGAACAGCAACTGTGGTCTCTTAATTCTTGACACATTCTGTGGCAACTTGGACATACACATAGAGAAATACTTTACTGTTTTGAACTAGAGCAGTACTGTCTAAGGATTGTATTCTTATTTTTCAGATTACTTTAACCTGTGATTTAAATGCGCAAATTCGGTTGGATGGCTAATTTCATTAGCAACCCATGTTTGCAATCTGTGAACAATTTTCCTAATAAAAACCTTGAGCCTTTTGCTGGTTTTATTCCTTTTGGCAGCATTGAATCTTTTTGAGGAATACATGCTATATGATTCAATTGGCTTGCATTTAATTTTAGCTGTACCTATTATGGAATATTGTTTTATCTTGCTCATTATGCTAAATTTGCAACACATTCCTGACTTGATCTCCAAAGCGATTCAGAACCTTCTACGACGCTTCGTTGTATTGGGACTTGGGTGCCACGTAGAGCTTGCAAATAAACCTGCACTCAGCAAGAAACTCGGAGGTTAATTACCAGAATAACGGTACCTTTATCGGCAACACCCGGAGCTCGGAAAAGTCCAAGCTCCGTGTGAGGCTCTCTACAACAAGAATCCCTAAATTTGATCCCCAATTGTCTCATATACATGCTTCGTTTAAAAAAATCTCTCCATATATTTCTCTCATCTCCAACAGTGTTCCCTATATGAAGAATTGTATAGGGAAAGGAAAGAGAATCCCTACATATAAGAGAATGGAAAGAAAATCTCTATTTTAAGGAACGGAATAGGAAACGTTGTTGAAACACATAGGGGAAGAATCCGTCTCCATTTTAGGGTAGAGGACGCTTTAGGAGAGCCTGTTGAAGACAGCCTGAAGCAACATGCTAGGCTAAAGATAATAACCAATTCTATTTTAAATTTGAGAGTACAGGGATCAAGTCGATATTTTTGCCCTCTTTGTTTGGCATGTCCATGTCAAGGCTCACCGTGAAAAATCCCAAGAAGCACACCGGCTGATCCGTACTTGCTTGGTGCTCCTATCAATTACAGGGAAGTTGGAAACGTTCTTCCAATCTCCGCTGATATATATAGTCGGTAGGCCGCAAATTATAAATCATCCAGTCTCACCGTTGGAAGCAGTTATGGATTGTTTGGTTGCACGAATCATCTCAGGCTAGACCGTACAAGTCACTCAGGCTGAGATGAGCCTGGCTGAGAAGATTCAACTGACGTTGATTGGTTACCTTGTACCCGTTGAGCCAGGCTGAGAGCGATGTTGCTTGGTTGACCATGCATGTTAGAGTGGGATACACAAATTCAAGAGGAGAACAAACAAATTTTAAAAAATAAATTATAGAAAATCTATAAATTAAAAACAAACAATAGATAATCATAAAATAAAAATAAAAATTTTAAAATTTATATAGCAAGTGTGTGGTCTAGTTTTGTTCGAAAAAAGTTAAGAACCCATTTTTGAAATTGTTTCAGTAATTGGATATACTTATGAAAAGATATATCAAAAAATGAATTAGAAAATTAACATTGATGTGCGTGTTGAATGCATGCGGGGATCAGCTCATTACCGTGCGTGCCTGCATCTCTAGATACGGTCGATTTCACCGTTCTTGCCGATACTGGCTGGCATAGTGTTTTTGCAGCAGTTTAACCAGGCTCCGAGGGACATCTAGGTAACCAAACACCAGTTGCCTAAAAGCGGTGAGCCTGGTTAGTCTACGTGCAGGCAAACAAACACGCCCTATATAGTTCATCGATCCCGATCCATCTTCGACACATGCATGCAGGGACGCTCATGCATCCTCTGCAATACTGTACGGTATAATTGGATCACTGACATGTAGATCTAAGACACGTGGGGTTCACATGTCAGTGAGCTCAACTATGGGAGGAGAACTGTAGAGTATATCGATCCATGCATGCAGTACTAACTAGCTTTGCTAGCTTAGCTTATCCGTGAGTCTAGGAAGCAGGAGACGACCTCAACTAGAGCAGAGCTAGCATAAATGATCAATCATTCCCGGTTAAAGCTACCTTTTAGCTAGTCCACCGATCACATTCATCAGCACTATGGATGGATGATCTTTTTTTACTATATATAAGCGTACGTGGACGATTTGGTTGGATGAGATGCAACCGTCGGTTGGGCCGTGTTGGAGTCAAATTGCCAATCGGGCCTAGCTTCCCGTATAAAAGCTTCAAATGATGCCCTTAAAAGGACCGCAAAAGAGCTGTCTTCTTCGAATTTCTGTCGTGGCCCAAATCAATTTAGGGCCCACAGCAAGCACTCTTTGTGTCATTAAAGAGGCGAGCTATGATTAAGGACCGTACTCGGACTCTCGTCGATTTTTAAAAAACAACACACTATTACACTATGTTAAATATGTTGCGGAATCTCTTAGTGGTCTCAGAGTTTGTATTCTACTCGGTTTACCGATAAGTTATCCGTATTATCCCTAGGTAAAACCCTAAGCGTCGCCGACACAGGTTGAAATGTGTCGGACAGTCGGCGACCTCCTTCAACACCGCCGACATAGCTCACCGGATATTAATTGTCCGATGGATGATCGGACGGTGTCTGGGGGAGAACAAGCACTGAACCAGTATTGTGTTCTTCACCGGACCATCGGTCACTGCCGAACATTGTTCGATGAGCGCCAAAATGAAATTAGGGAACTTTTTTTGCCTCAACGCACGGTGTGCGGTCATGGGCGGACGTTAACCAACGGGCGCCAAAGCCTTCTTCCCGTGTCCGGAGCACTGTTTTTCCATATAATATAAAACACCAAATACAAGCCATTTTTTCTAACTTTTTGGTGTGGTTTTGTGACATTGCACCAACATTACTTCGAAGTTAAGGAGATTCGCCAACATGCACAGAGTCTCCCCCTACCGTTCTTTGATTCTTTTGTTGCCTAAGACGGGTGAAACAAGATTTTTTTTTTAGGCTCACTTTAAGGTTTTACAACATGTACATCTTATTCTAGGTAATATCTCGCTCTTCGGTTGCCGGACGTTGCATCGTCGATACAAGTTATAGTGAAACTTGAGGGGAGTAACAAAGAAACACGCCACCATCACATACAAATTAGATAAATAATAAAAAAAAAACACATGTCATACAAACGCATGTTGACTAACAACTATTCTAAAAGCTCAATTTGTTTTTTCTTAATTTTAAAAAGAGAAAATTGCATAAATATACCCAAACTTAACCCACCTGTACACATAAATCCGTAAGTATCGAAACTGCTTATTTAGGTACTCAAACTTGCGAAATCGTTGCAATCAGGTCCATATACTGGTTTTTATGCTGTTTTGGTGATGTGCACTGCCATGTCAGTACCCACGTGACATTTTTCTTTCTTACTTTTAATGTGGGATCTCTCCCGTACGTGCATGCGAGAAAAGGTAGAGAGGGGAGAGGGGGAGACATGACAAGGAAAGAAAGAAAAATATCACGTAGACGCTGACATGGAAGTCCACATCATCAAAATAGGCTAAAAAACCAGCCTATGGACCTGATTGCAACGTTTCGTAAGTTTGTGTATCTAAATAAGCGGTTTCGATACTTACGGATTTATGTGCACAGCCGCACAAGCGAAACAAGTTTGGGGACTAATGGTGCAATATTCTCTTTTAAAAACAATAAAACATTTTTTTAAAAAAAAATCTAAAAAAATCTTATATTGCTTTTGTCGTCAAATATAAAAAAACCACTGGCACAGGTCCATTTGTGTCGTTGGCCATAACGTGACCGCCGACATAGGTCTACTTTTGTCGGTGGCTTTAACATGGTCGCCGACACAGAATGTACTTGCCCTTTGTGCGGGAGCATATATGTTGATCCGACACAACTCATGTGACTGAGCGGGCATTGTGCCGGGAAGTATGGTTGTCGTCAGTTTTTGTTGGAGCTGCCAACACAGGTCCAAATCGTTGTTGTTTGTTCTTAGGCCGTCGACACAAATATTTCAGTCAACAACACGGATCTTGTTTTCTGTAGTGATAGACCGATTTTATTTCATTTGTTTTGATATAATGGTTTGTTATTGGTATGCATCGAATATTGTGATAAGTAGTATTTTCGGCCCCCGTATTCATAGCGAGACGAACAGGGCGAGTGAAATCTAAGTAGTACTAGTAGGAAATTTGACGAGCCCATTTGTCTGCAATCGGGAGCGTGCACACACAGTCACTCCATATCTGAATTCTCTCACTCTCAGAGACGCATTATTGATCAGCCGCATGCGGATCGGATACCTGCAGGCGCATGGCGCGGCGGCGGAGCACTGGTGATGGTGGGCCTGTTGAGGTAGGGGGCAGTGGCGTTTGTGGCGGTTGCGGAGGAGCAGAAGAAGCCGCGGCGCTTGGTGATGGCGGCGGCGGGCTTGAGGATGTGGAAGGAGCACATGAGGTCGTCGTCGACGCAGAGGATGGCGGCGGCGTTGTCGAACTCGCCGCAGTAGTTGGGCGCGGAGAAGACGGTGACGAGGCGGCGGCCGGCGAAGAAGTGGTAGCCGTCCTCCACCACCTGGTGCGCGCGGCAGATGAGGTCGAGGTCGTGGTCCTGGAGGAAGGCGGCGACGGCGTCGGCGCCGAAGGTGCAGGAGACGCCGCGGTCGTTGGGGCCCCAGCCTTGGACGGCGGCGCTGGGGTCGGCCCAGAGCAGGTCGCAGAGCAGGCCGGCGTCGGGGACGTCGGCGGGGCGGGGCAGCGCGGCGATCTGGGCGAGGGAGCGGAGCTCCGGCGAGATGCCGCCGTGCACGCAGAGGATGCGGCCGTCGACGAGGGCGGCGGAGGGGAGGCAGTTGAAGCAGTCGGTGAAGAGGCGCCAGAGGCGGACGCTGTAGCGGCGCTTGCACTCGTCGTAGAAGCCGTAGACGCGGTTGATGGAGGCGCACTCGTGGTTGCCGCGGAGGAGGAAGAGGTGGTCGGGGTGGCGGAGCTTGAGGGCCAGCAGCAGGCACATGGTCTCGATGCCCTGCCTCCCGCGGTCCACGTAGTCCCCCAGGAACAGGTACCGGCTCGCCGGCGGCAAGCCCCCCGCCTCCAGCAGCCGCAGCACGTCGCCGTACTGCCCGTGCACGTCACCTGCCGTCAATGTCAATGTCATCCCCCTCCGCGTCATTCCCACACACACGTCTATATATCTCGTCATCAACCCTGCAACTGCTACCAGCTACTTGGCTTATAATCAACTGCCGTCACTTCACATAACTAACATCATCAACTGCTAATTGCTAGTATAACGCTACCTAGAGCAACCACCTAGCTCCACCGCATGACGTAGTACGTACGTTCCAGCTGATGCTCAGGCCAGCATATATAAACAAGCTGGCAGGAGAGAAATATCTGGCCTGCTTGGACGGACGATTGCAATACTTTCTCATGGATGGGTTAATTTGGGTTAATAGATTCATGTAATGAGCAGCCACGACAGATCGATAGTTGAATGAATGGATGAATCAAGAATCATCAGTATTAGCTTCTAATTAAGGATCAATGGGATACATACATACGTACGTACGTACCGCAGATTTTGATGGGCGGCTGGAGCTGGAGGAGGTTGGGCTGCCGCATGAACGCGTCCTTGGCGGCGGCGCAGAGCTGCCGGATGTCGGCCTCGGGCAGCTGCACCGCCGCCCCCGCCCGCCACCGCCGCACCTCCAGCAGCCGCCGGATCACCTCATCCAACGCCGCGCGCTCCATCGACCTCTCCCTCGCTGCTCTCACAGCCGTTGACTCAAATCAACTGAAGCAGCTACCTACCTACAGGAACTACTGCTGCTGCGTCCTGCGTCTGCATGTGCCTGCCAAGTGCCAACAAATTAAGCTGTTTAAGTAGGAGCTCCAGCGAGCGACACCCCAACTTAACTTGATGAGCACAGTTAATTGCCGGCCAATGAACTCCACTACTACCACTGTGTGCAATCTTCTGCTACTATAGTATAGCATGCTATATTCAAATGGACCAGCACGGAGAGATGAAGAGTTAGGCGCCTACATATATGGCTTCTTTAATTTCCCACCTTGTGCTCACAGCCACCACTGATCATACCAGATTCCTTATTATGTGTACAAAGCATGGAGTCATTATCGCAAGTGTAAGCTAGACCACTGCTTTTTCATCCACTCCAAATTAAAAGAAAAAGGAAAAGGCACAAAATTTTATTCTAAGGCTGTACATCAAGTAGCCTCAGCTCATTAGAAACTACACATGGATATATGCATGGCACAGTCTGCAAGAAGATTAATTTACCTGCAGGCTGCAGCAGCCAGCAGCTAGCTCGATCGAAGCTGCAGCAGCGAGCAAGGGATTAGGAGCAGTGAATTGAAAATCACATCTAACGAGGAGGAGGAGGAGGAGGAGCAACCAACCTTATGCAGTTATGCAGTGTGGTAGTGCTTGTGATGTGAGGGACGCAGAGCAGCATGCAGGGATGGATCGAAAGAAGAACCAGAGAATAAAAGGAGAGAGACTTATAATGAGAAGCGAGGGAGAAAGCGAGTGCGCAATGTATCATGTCATGTCATCTATCTGCTCTTTTCTTTATGAATTTCTTTTTTTAAAAAAAGTAACAACCCTTTTACTTAATTTTTAAAAGTCTTCTCACCACAAAAGTACTCGTCTGTTACGTTGAAACTTGGAAATGGACAATATACTGTCCACATAAGTACTCCATTGTTACACTGAAGCCTTCAATTGGACCATCCGTCGGCCTAGGGCTATAAAAAGCTGCTCAATTATCCCCTCTACGCTCATGTGTCGGTGACCAGGAAATCGGTTCCCGCAGAGCTTACTTCTTGAACGAGAGATCAACAAGACCACTCTTCGCTGGATTTTGCACTCTAAGAAAGGAACCTAGACTCGATGGATGTAACTGGCGAGAGAAATAAAATATCATTGAAAGAAGAGAAGACTATCTTAAAGGCCGACCATATCAAGAAAAGACCGTCGGAACAAAGATAGAACTACGATTGAGATGGTTGCGGTACCGCCATCTTCTGGCCTCGACCACATACTATCAAAGGCTCCCTAGAAGCCATTGAGAAACATAATAGTGGGCCTACCATTAGGAGCAGCGAGGAGCAATGCCTCTATCGAGAAAGTTGTTGAGACAGCTTTACTAGGCGACCCGCCTGGAGCACGGGCTCCCTCGACAACCACCGACTTGGCCATCGAGAGAGGCTTACTAGGCTAAGACAATAAGATGACCTAGTTTCAAGGGCCTCACTCCCTCATCCGTGATGACCACTCAACAGACATAGAGAGTAGTTAAATTTTAGTAAAAAAAACTAAAACAAGACAAAAGAAAAATAAATTTAAAACAGTTGTTGGGCCCACCAGACCCAAACAACCCACCCTACATCGACACATAAGCACATAAACGTCGCTATACCACAATTCACATCCATAAGGACATAACCATCACCATTTCATAATTCACATTTATAACCAAGCCTTTTCAAAAATGAAAAAAAACATCGTCCACATCCCATGACTCATTCACAGATGTCACTAAAAAACCACCAAATATGTTTATCGCCTCATGACGAAGAGAAGCTCAGGGGGGGAGGGGGGCCGTCAGACAACCAGTTGACAAAGTCCATGTCTTCGTTCTCGGGGGTGTCAGCATGGTGCTCTTCGTCCTCGATCTAAGTCTGAGATGGAGCTAGAGGCGAAGCTGCTGAACTTAAGCCTTGCATGGCATAGAAATCATAGTTATATAGATGGAGTTTGGCATAGCAGTTTAGATAGTGATTTTAGATAACATTCAAAGATTAAAACATGTACCACGTATGCAGATCCTGTCAGGAGCATAGAAACCTGTAGTTGGGTGAACTGATAGCCTCCCCTAGGCCTAGAGCCACCGGATAGTGGCATGAGGAGGCAGGCCCTACTAGATGCTTGGATGGTCCCCTAGCCCCACTCGACCCGACCAACACATTTTTGAGTTATGATGTTAATGCAAATAGATGTGAGCATTGCAGTGTGTAGTATATGTATTCAAAACCCCTTACCCCAGACAATAGAGAGGTGCTCCAAGTAGGCGGATCTAGCCTTAAATTCCTAACGCTACCTGGTGATCTCCTCTTCCTGTTGCATGCATGTCTCTTCCACCGTCATGAGGCTCTCCTGCATAGCCTGCGACATTTGTTGTTGCTCCTCCCTCTCCTACTCCCTCTCCCTCTACAACCGCGCCTCAAACTTGTGATGGCTCTGCTCATGGGACTTGTAATCCTTGGACCTACAATAGAGTGTTTTGTGATAGGAAATTTGAATTGATATGAAATAGTAAGACTTGAAGATAACTCTCACCTCAAGTGGTCCTCGCCGATGGCCAGCTTATCGTGAGCCTTCCCACCTATGTTCTCAATTATTAGAAAAAAGGGTTCAGATTCTCTAAGTCCGGGTTGTTGTCGGCCCCATGCTTCTAGAGAAATGCCTGTTGGTAGCGATTCTGCTTCAGTTGCAGTCAAAAACATGAAATTATAAGACTTAATCAAGCAGTGAAAGATTGCATGACAATTACCTAATTTTTTTGTACGATGGCATCCATAGATGACTAGCGTCATCCTTGCACTTCAAAATGCAACTCCTCCTTCACGCCTCTAAGAAGGATGTCAATCTCCCGGTCGTAGCTTGTTGTACGAAGGAAAAAATAATTAAATTATTACACAAACGAAATGAACGAAAGAACAAAGTTATTGTCATTTAAATTTGCTTCTACATCTGTGGTATCGACAACTTCCTAGTGGTTGTCTTGTACTTCTTGGAAGCTCGATTCTTTTTGGTCATGTTGGACCTATCACAAAACTCATGACTACCATGTGTGCCATTCATTTGTATGGGCTAGAGAACCAATAGGAATACGGTTGAGTATTTAGATTGTAAGCAATGAACCCATCGGTTGCTACTGCCAAAGTGCCAAGTGGTTGCTACTGCCAAGTGCACGTGTCGATGATTGGGAAGTGGGAACTAGGCTCTCTAGTTGAGATTACTTCTGAAACGAGGAACCAAAAAGCCTTCTATATATCTCATCAACACTGCAACTGCTACTAGCTATACTTGCTTTAATTAATTCATCACTTTAGATAACTAACATTATCATCTGCTAATTATAGCGCTAGCCAGAGTAACTACCTCCACTGCATGACGTACGTTCCTGATGCTAAGGCCAACGTATATAAATAATTCCGTTCAAACATATACATGCATAAGTTACTCATACTTACAGCTAGCTACTTAATTTGTTCTGAACAACGACGTATCTTCAGGAGAGAAATATCTGGCCCGCTTGGGCGGACGACTAGATTACTTTTCATGGATGGGTTGGGTTAATACATTACTGTAATGAGCAGCCACGACAAATATGTTAGATTTTATGTCGAATATGTGTATTAAAAGGGTTACAATTGTACTATGAGTTTTAATATGAGAGGTTGGTTTAGAGTAGAAGTTGGACTTTTGTCAGGCCTTTACTGTATAAGGAAGGCAACCCTGGTGTAACCTATGACAACGATTGCATAATAGAGGCATAGGCCTGAGGGGGTCAGCGGATGGCATGTGATCGTGACCTGGATATCCGCTATGCTGTGATATTATGGATTAGGGAGGAATGCCCATAATCAGAGCCCCGCAGATGTAGGCGAAAACTGAACTGCGTTACCAAACATTGCCTTTCCTGGTGTCGTTCGTGATCTTACATTGACGTAAATACTAACAAGTGGTATCAGAGCAAGATAGGCGAAGTTGGCCATGCAGAAGATCTAGGAGGAGATCGACACGATGTTCATGCATACACGGGTGTCGTGGAAAATACCCTATTGGTGCAAGGTGGACCATGACGACGATCGACGATTCGATTGGTGGTGTCAGACACTTCGAGCAGGAGTCTTAAATCATTCGATGAGCTACTGTTGGCAGGGATCTACCAAGGACAGTTGATCGAGGGCCAACAAAGTAGCTAGCGAGGTCGGCAGGCGATAGCGACAACCTCGGCGTTTGTGATCAGATCGACAGACGCAGAAGGATGACAAATAGATCGGAACGGCGGGAGCAGTGAGGCGACCGGATGTTGTACAGGAGGCGCTGCATCACGACACTGAGGATAAAGATGTGACATGGATACAGATGGCCAGGGTGCGTCATGTTTTGTTGTGCACGGATGACGTGGTGTACAGTGGCGGCCTAGGAAGCCTGCACGAGGGCTTAGATTGGATATGGAGGTGGAGGGTTTTTTCGGCGACCAATGGACCTCCAAGGTGGATCCCACAGCGTACAAGGTCACTTGCAATTGTTGTGCACAGTAACGCGACGAGTAGGGGCGGCCCAAACGCAGTTTTCGAAGGAGGTTTCGAGGCATGAGATTACAAAGGAGGGAGGCGTTCTTGAAAGGCCGTTGGTGATCTGTTCAAGATGTCGAACGGGTCAGGTAGCGATAAACCCATCAACAAGCAGTTGGCGTTGCGGGCTCACAAGTCGGCAGGATGAAGTCGACACGTACAAATTTCGGTTTGGTGAGGTTTGATGGTATGGGAAATTTCAGTTTATGGCAAGCGAGGCTCTGGGATCTACTGGTGCAGCAGGAGATCATGGTGGCTCTCAGGGAGAATAAATCGGAGAAGGTGGTGGCCGATGATTGGGAGAAGATGCGGTTGCAGGTAGCGGCAACCATACACCTTTGTCTCCCAGATATCAGGTCATGTAATATGTCATGGAGTTATCATCACCAATAGAAATTTGGGACAAGTTGACCAGTCAGTTTATGTACAAGACTCTAACCAGCAAGCTGTATCTGATGCAAAAGTTTTATGGGCTGAAGATGCGGGAAGGATCGGATCTGCAAGCACACATTGATGTTTTCAACAGGTATGTCACGGATCTAGCGAATCTGGAGGTGACAATCGCTGATGAAGATATGACAATTATTCTTCTCTATTGTTGCCTCCGTCCTTTGAACATTTGCTCACAACGCTGATATATAGCAAGGATAACATTAAAATTGAGGATATCACGGCGGCGCTTATGTCTCATCAATTGAGAAAGAATAACAATGCAGTACAAGAACATTGTTTTGTTGCTTTGCTAGTCAAGGTGACCAAGGCGGTCATGGGACCGAAAAGAAGAATAAGAAAAATAACAGGGCGGTGTGGTGTTACAGATGTAATGAGTGAGGCACATAAAGAGGGATTGTCCAGGTCACCAAAGGGAGCAGTCGCTAATGTGGCAATAGGCTCAAGTGACTCAGGAGGCGATAGTGCTACTAAGCATGATTTTGCAGGGTTGGCGAGGAGGGGTACTCAGCGAGCCGCTCGCTGTAGGACTGCATAAGAAGGAAGCAATTAGAGTCCAAATACACGGGTTCGTGCAAGGCGTTGGAAAGACTTCAAAGTGGAGAAGGACATATTTTACAAGGTGGAGTTTGTTAGGTTTTGTGTCGAATATGTGTACAAGGAGAGTTACAATTGGACTATGAGTTGTAATAGGCAGGGTTGGTTTGGAATAGGAGTTGGACTCTTGCCAGGCCTCCACTATATAAAGGAAGCAGCCTTGGTGTAACCTATGACAACGACTGCATAATAGTAGCATATGCCTAAGAGGGTCCACAGTCGGCATGTGGTCATGACCTGGGCAACTGGTATGCCGCAATATTATGGATTGGGGAGGAGCGCCCATAATCAAAGCCTCGCAGATGTATGCAAAAGATAAACTGCATTACCAAACATCGTGTCTCCAGGTGTCGTTTGTGATCTTTCTTTGGCGTAAATCCAAACAAGATACTTGTTACTCTGAATGCCGAATTGAATGAATGAATGAATCATGAATCGTTAATATTAATTGCCAATTAATTAGGATTAATGGAATACATACATACCGCTGAGTTTGATGGACAGTTGGAATTGAAGGAGGTTGGGTTGCCACATGAACGCGTCCTTGGAGGCGGCGCAGAGCTGCCGGATGTCCGCCTCAGACAGCTCCACCGCCTCCTCCGCCCACCACCACCGCATGTTCGCACCTCCAGCACCGCCGGATCACCTCATCCAACACCGCGTGCTCCAACGAGAGAGATGACAGTTGGCCTTACTCTTGGGCCTGCGCTCGGAACGATGCTCGGAAGAGGTCGGGGGACTCGAAGATCGTGAGCCCTTGCCCTTATGCCTAAGCTCCTCATCGGCACGCACGTATCCCTCCATCTTCCCAATGAGCTACTGACAAGTCTGGTAATCAGGGGCCGCGTAAGTCGTATGGCCAGCAGAACCAAACGTGCTATCGCTGTGGCCTGAAGGGGCATTGGTCAAGGATTTGTCGTGAGCCCAAAGAAGTGGTCGCGGCACATCAGGCCAAGAAGAAGCGTCCTATTGAAGCGCATCTAGCAGAGCTTCAAGTTGAGAAGAATAAGCCCGAAGACGAATTTGAAGATGATGATCTCCTTGGGGAGGAACTGGCATCTCTTCCCCTGCCCCCTCCTGGCCCTGTCCTTGAAGGCACCATGAAGATTGATCACTTTGATGACTCTGATATCCGGGAGAATGTGGACGCGATGTTCACCGAGTCTATCTAGTTTTCCATTGCGGTCTGCCGCTGCTATTATCTTAGAGTGGTTGCGTTAGAAGACATTTAAATGAATTTTAGAATTTCCCCCTTGCATTGTAAGCTCTAGGAGAGCATATTTTAATTCTCGTGGTTGGTCTTGAAGAACCCTGAATTTCAGTATGATTGAATTTATAGTATTTTGAATTTTACATGAATTATATGCTTTGCATATGTGGTTGTGCCATTACCTGATTGCAACTATATATATATTTATGTAGCGCCCATGGAGGAATTGTGCATTGTGGATAGTGGTACTACGAATAGTATCATGCGAGAATCGAAATACTTCCAGTCTATCTCGAAGAATACTGGTTGTATCACCACTATCGCTGGAAGCGACACTTGCATTGTAGGCTCAGGAAGAGCATCTATAATTTTGCCTATGGAAACTATTATTGAAATGAAAGAGGCATTATTATACCCTGAATCCACTCGAACATTATTGAGTTTTCGCGACATCCGTGCCAATGGATTTCATATAGAAACCATAGAAGAGAATGGCAATGAATTTTTGTGCATTGTGCAGCACAACGGATGCGAGAAGCGAATTCTCGAGAAGTTCGCCTCCTTAGAATCTGGGCTATACCACACTAGTATTAGAGCACCAGCAGTGTTCACCTCCCTTAAGACGACCTTTAGAAGCTCTGAACTCTTTTCCCTCTGGCATAGCAGACTTGGCCACCCTGGTCTTAGAATGATGAGAGAAATTATGAATAATTCGCAAGGCCATGGTATCAGTGTTAGAAATTTTTCGAATCATGAAGATTTTGTGTGCACCAGCTGTGCCACCGGAAAACTGGTTACTAGGCCATCGGTCCTGAAGGTTAGAGACGAAGTCCCCGCTTTCCTTGAACGGATTCAGGGAGACATTTGTGGCCCTATTCAGCCCCTGTCAGGGCCGTTTAGGTATTTTATGGTGCTCATTGATGCTTCCTCGAAGTGGTCGAACGTGAGTTTACTCTCGACGAGGAACCACGCGTTCGCGAAGCTAATCTCGCAGATTATCCGCCTTAAGAATGTGTTCCCCGAGCATAACATCAAATCCATTCGCATGGACAACGCCGGAGAGTTTACCTCAAAGGCCTTTGATGATTATTGCACGGCATCGGGGATTCACCTTGAGCACTCGGTACCGCACGTTCATACGCAGAACGGGCTAGCAGAGGCATTGATTAAGAGAATTAAATTCATTGCCCGGCCACTTCTCTTGCAATCTAACTTACCGAACTCTTGCTGGGGACATGCAGTCCTTCATGCATCTAATCTCATCAATTATAGACCATCGGCCCACAACATCCATTCACCTATGCAACTAGCGCAGGGCATGATCCCCAAGATCTCGCATCTTAGAAAATTTGGCTGCAAGGTATATGTACCTATACCACCCCCTCAGCGTGCCGCTATGGGCCCTCTCCGAAAGTCTGGGATTTATGTTGGATATGAGAGTATCTCAATAATCCGATATTTAGAACCCATGACTGGAGATTTGCATACGGCTCGGTTCGCTGATTGCATATTTGACGAGGATAATTTCCCGTCATTAGGGGGAGAGAATAAGCCACCAGAAGATGAATGCCGAGAAATCACCTGGCAAGCAGCCGGTGCGGCAGCATTAGACCCTCGCACTAGTGAAGCAAATGGTGAGGTCCAGAAGATCCTAGACTTGAATAAATTAGCAAACGCACTGCCTGATCACTTTTGTGACTCGCAGGGAGTGATTAAGTCGCATGTGCCTGCACGCAATGCACCAGAGAGGGTTGCAGTACCAAAGCAAATAGAAGGTACCCCTCAACCTGCTCAAAGGCCTAAGAAAAGAGCAGGGAGTCTGGTTACTCCAACCCCAAGTACCCGGGGACGCCTGGGGAAAAGAGGGAAGGAGAGCTTATCACAACCAGTCACAAAAGCACCCCGCCGTGGGAAGGGGAGCCGGTTGAGACCCGGCACTGGTAAGGAGCCTGCTAGCGAGGCCCTCCCAGATTTGAATGTTCCCCTGCAGGAACCCGAGAATGTTCCACAGCAGGAACCAGTGCATAATGCCGAAACAAATGTGAGCGCACACATCGGCTATAATAAACTAAAGGAACTTGCTCCCGCTAAGGGGATATGCGGTGAAGAGCAAGGTAAACAATTGCCCGAAGCAACCCATGATGAAATGGCCATAAACTATGAATTATCCGGGGAAGTAATGAATAGAGCCACAGCCATAATCGACATTTACTATGCAAAGAAAATTGCCTCCATAATTGAAAATGATCCTGAGCCTACATCTCTAGCAGAATGTAAAGCAAGGCCGGATTGGGAAGAATGGAAAAAGGCAATTACAGCAGAACTGACTTCCCTGAACAATAGACAAGTGTTCGGGCCTGTAAGCCGTACACCGAACCACATACGCCCTGTAGGGTACAAGTGGGTCTTTGTTCGTAAGAGGAATGAAAGTAATGAAGTCGTGAGGTACAAAGCAAGGCTGGTAGCTCAAGGTTTCACTCAACGTCCTGGAATTGACTATGAGGAAACTTACTCCCCGGTCATGGGCAGCATTACCTTTAGATATCTTATCTCAATGGCAGTTAATATGAACTTAAGAATGAAATTGATGGATGTTGTGACCGCTTACCTTTATGGTAATCTAGATTCTGAAATCTATATGAAGGTACCTGAAGGTATCCCCGTCCCGAATGACGACAGAGCCAATAGAAATCTATATAGTGTAAGACTTGTGAAGTCTCTATATGGACTAAAGCAGTCTGGGAGGATGTGGTATAATCACTTAAGTGACTTTCTCTGCAAGAAAGGCTACGCAAATAATGAAGATTGTCCCTGTGTCTTTATACGGCGATCCCCGAATGGATTCTGCATAGTCTCCGTATACGTAGATGATCTGAATATCATCGGGACAAATGAAGAAGTTGAAGAAGCATGCTCTTACTTGAAGTCTGAGTTTGAAATGAAAGACTTAGGTAAAACTAAGTATTGCTTAGGCTTGCAGCTCGAGCATTTTCCTTATGGAATCTTGGTACACCAGGCTACCTATACTTAGAAAGTATTAAGGAAGTTTGGTTTTGACAAAGCATATTCCTCCAGAACCCCTATGATAGGGAGATCTTTGCAGAAAGAAAAAGACCCCTTCCGACCCAGGGAAGAGGGGGAGGAAATTCTCGGGCAGGAAGTCCCGTACTTGAGTGCAATAGGAGCACTCATGTATCTTGCTAACAGTACACGGCCTGATATTGCATTCGCCGTGAACACGTTGGCTCGATACAGTGCAGCGCCCACGAAGAGGCATTGGAACGGAATAAAGGTTATCTTTCGATACCTCCGTGGAAGCATTGATCTTGGCCTGTTTTACAGGAAGAATCAAGATATGAATATTGTTGGTTATGCCGATGCTGGGTACCTTTCGGACCCGCATTCTGGTAAATCACAAACTGGGTATGTTTTCCTGTGTGGTGGCACTGCAATGTCATGGAAGTCGTCCAAACAGACGCTTGTGGCTACGTCCACAAACCACTCGAAAATCATTGCATTATATGAAGCATCTCGTGAATGTGCATGGTTAAGAAGAATGGTGAAACACATCCTGCAGTCATGTGGATTACCTATTGAGCAAACCCCTACAATTATCTATGAAGATAATGCCGCTTGTGTTGCACAAATGCAAACGGGTTATGTGAAAAAGTAATCTCACTAAGCATATCGACCCCAAGTTCTTTTATGCGCATGAACTGCATAAATTGAACGAAATAAGTATCCAGCACACCAAATCCTGTGAGAATTTAGCTGACCTGTTCACCAAGTCGTTACCTACTGCCTCCTTTGAAAGGTGTGTTAGGGGCATTGGAATGATCAGGCTTAAAGAAGTACTGAATTCAGGGGGAGATAATTCACACGCCCTGAATTAAAACTTTGGCATGAAGCTGGAGTACCTAACTCGATCTAGAAGATTGAATGCAATGTTGGGTGGTTTGTACTCTTTTTCCCTTGGTGAGTTTTCCCTGAAGTTTTCTCACATAAGGTTTTTAACGAAGCAAATCGTGCGCACAGCAAGCGTATGCTATGTACTCTTTCTCCAATCCTTTTTCCCACTGGGTTTTTGGATGGAGTTTTGATGAGGCATATGCATCTCGCTGGCAAGGTCCAAGGGGGAGTGTTGGGAAACCACCGATAGGGAGGAGCCTAGCTGGCTGGGCCAGCAGCTATCCCTGGTGGGTCCCACATATGGACCTGGCCAAAACCCTAAGCACTACTATATAAGAAGAGGTGGAGCCCCTATTGTACATATAGATCTGAGAAATAATAAAGCAGAGCTCCACCCATACATCTTTGTGTCCCTGTGATTGTGCTTTCTCTGTGATTGATTGTCCACGTTTATACCTCGGACTACACCTGGTAGCGAGGTTTTACAACAAATACCAATCGGTGGTGGTGATTTCCGTTTGTGGAAGACAGCATGCTGTGAGTTCATCCGTGAGATCGCTTTGATGGGAGGACAGCAGAAGGTGGAGGACCTTGGGGGAGGCGAAGGAGTGGTTGGAGGTGGGGACGTGCTTTTTTTTTGAGAAGAAAATCCATTAGATTAATTCCCCGGAACTGAAGAGTTTACAATTGCAGACTCAAACACCAAAGGAAAATTACAAATACTCTCAGGGATCGACTCCACCCAGCGACCAGAAATTTCTTCCAACTTGGCCCAACGTGCGAGCCCATGGGCTGCCGTATTTAGCCCTCGCGGAATCCATCTAACACTCCACCCTTCTATGCACCTGTCTTTCACCCACTCAGAAATTTTTCCCCATTTGCCTCTGTCCTGCTCAGGGCATATTACTCTGTCCACAAAATCTTTGCAATCGGAGGCAACCCCCGCAGGGGGAAAGCTAGGGAAATAGCAAGCTCGATCCCCAACTTCACCGCCGCCGCCTCCGCTTCCCCGGCCTTCGCAAACCGCAACTTTGACCGCACCTCGGCAGCTTGGATCCCCCCTCTGACCGACCTTGCGACCGCAGCAATCGACGAAGAGCACTCCGCATCCGCCCAGGCCGCATCGACCCAGATGCGTACCCCTTCTTCTCTGAAGCATCTGTCTGGAATCCCATTCAAGTGAAGGTTGTCTTGGTTTGATGTTTGCTTCTTTTCACCCTCTTCACTCTCGATGCAGTCATTCCACTCTTTAGCTTCGGCTCTCGCTCTAGCTGCTATTCCTCTCGGATTTGGTTTGATTCCCTTGAAGAGGTGGTCATTTCTGGCTCTCCAGATCTCGCTGAGGCCCGCCATGGTTATGGTAAGCTCTTTTTGCTCCAATGCAACGGCTCGATGCAGAGCCCACACCCGCAAATTTGTTTCCTCAGTAATGGAAATAGTCTCCACGTTTGATAAAGTTTGCCAAGTTTGTCTTGCCACCTTGCAGGAAAGGAAAATATGCCTGTCGTCTTCCATCCGGCCGCAGTACTTACACCTGGGGTTCTCTTCAATATTTCTGCGTCTAAGATTTTGGCCGATTGGTAAGTTTCTCCTAGCCAGTCTCCACAGCAATAGCTTATGTCTCTGTGGTACTTTGCTTTTCCAGATTTTAGCCCACGAACAGTGTTTACCTCCCGTTGTATTGTCTCCCCTCTGTTGCTTGCAAGCCCCGTCTCTAGTGCTGGGAGTTGGGCCGTGCCGTGCCGGCCCGGCCGGGCTCGTCGTGCCTCGGGCCGGTGCAAAACGGGCCGGCACGGCCCGGTCAGCACTTCGGGCCGTGCTGGGCCAGCACGGAGTGCCAAAATCTAGGCCCGGCACGGCCCAAAGCACGGCCGGGCCGGCCCGAGCACGGCACGAGTAAAATAACCGCAGGGAAAATGATTTTTTAGAAATTCATACGTTGCTCAAATGAAAAAGTTGTTTATACAAAAAAGATGCGTCTCGAACTTATCTACAACTTTCGTGTTCAACCCAAATTCATCCGATCAGCATAATATCTCGAAAATTGCGAATTACCGAGGACTGTGCCGTCGGTCCGAAAGCAGGCAGCGACAAAAATATTTTTTATAAATTCATACATTACTCAAATGAAAAACTTGTCTACATGAAAATGATGCGCCTCGACATTATCTACAACTTTCGTATTGAACAGAAATTGATCTGAGTAATGGAAGACCACGCAAAATATAAAAAACTGACACGTGCCTCTATTCAGACCGGGCCGGCCCAAGCATGGCCCGTACAGTCGGGCCGGGCTGGGCGGCACGCCGTGCCTGGTTTATAGGCCTGGCCCGGCACGCCATTTCGGGCCGTGCCAGCCCGGCCCATCAAAAATCGTGCCGAGCCGGGCCGCGGGCTTGAAAAATCGGGCCATGCCCGTGCCAACCCACCTGGCCCGGCCCATTTTTCCAGCACTACCTGTCTCTATGCATCTCTTCCCTGATCATTTGGTAGGTGGGGACGTGCTGATATGGCTCAACGTGGTGGCCCTACCGCAACACATGCATGCACAGCGCCCGCGGGGCCGCCTCTGCTGCTGGCCCCTGTATGGACCGACCGAGAGCTACGCGCGTGAGCGCGTCCAATGGATGCGCCCGCTCCCGCTGCACACATGTGACATGTCCGCCTGCTGCCCTTGTGGGTCCCGCCGTGGGGGCACGCCAGTGCTCTGTGCACCATTCAACCCAGCCAGGTGCACCGGCACTGGAGGACTCGCCGCTGCATGCCGCATGGCCCGACCCATGCCAACAACTTCCATCTGCGCTCCGAAGCAGCAGTACCGTGAGGTCAGGTCCATCTCATGCATTGCGTATGTCCACATGCATGCACACGTAGAGCCTTTGCAGCACGTAGCACGCCGTTCAACCAAAGAAACTGCCAAGCCACAAGGTACTACTCAAAAACTTCTTCATAGGTCTTCAACACATCTTCTGCGACCGATGCCCCATCCGCACCAGCCACGGGCTCCTTAGGACGAGCCGGAGTGGGTGGACACGGACATGTCCCGGTGAGGTGGCCTCGGAGACGCTGGCTGTCGAGGTATATCCAGAGTATCGTGGACTACTCGCACAC
The DNA here is from genome assembly GCA_005191435.1 of Raddia distichophylla. Classification (NCBI taxonomy): domain Eukaryota; kingdom Viridiplantae; phylum Streptophyta; class Magnoliopsida; order Poales; family Poaceae; genus Raddia; species Raddia distichophylla. The sequence continues at coordinate 1,421,127 of SPJY01020745.1, forward strand.
CGGGGGAAGCGGCATTGGACCAAAATGGCGAGGAGTTGTCGACAATTTTTCTTTTTCCATTTTCCCCCTTTTTTTTTCTTTTTTTCTTTTAACCGATGCAATACTATGCACAAGTACTAAGAAGCATGGATCAAGCAGATACTAGTAGCGATATAGTAGCAGTACTACGCACAAGTAGTGCTAACGAGCACTACTGCTGCTAATACTAGCGACGCAGACGGCGCCCGCAATTGGGGACGCGCAGAGGGCGTCACCAGGCCAAATCGAAGTGCAGCCTATGCTGCGAGATCCAGCGGCGACCGACGTGGGGCGGCCGGCAGCGCTAGAGGCCGCCGACGGTGACGTGCGGGCCGGCGACAGCGGCGCGAGCGCGGCGTCGGAGGCGAAGGGCTGCCGACGGCGGCGCGCGGCGTGAGCATGCGCGGGAGACAGCACAGGCCTATGCGAGCCGGCGACGATGGCGTGAGTGCGACGCCGGAGACGGAAGGCCAGTGATTGCGTGAGCTTGCGGCGATAGCGCGACCGGCAGGAGCCCAGTCGGCGGCGGCGATGTGCCGGATCTTGGGCAAAGGGGCCCAGTCGGCGGCGGATCGGGCATAGAGGAGCCAGGTCGATCGGCGATGAAAGGTGGCGTCAGCGGCGGGGATCGCGCGGCGGCGGCGGCTGCAAAGGGAACCTAGCTAGGGTTCGGTAAGGTGAGTCGACGACGGCTCTGATACCATGTTATGAACGCAACTTGTATTGATCTGAGATTAGTGACCGATATATATACATGTACAGGTGTGTCTAGGGAGAAGCCCATATACAACGGAAAGGTCCATATAATAGGCATAAAACAATAATACACATCTAACAGTCATATCTCCTAATGTGTCAATACATGCAGCGCTATGAAAGTGCTGGGGGACACCCTATTGCTGTCAGCAGAGGTGTGCACCAAACTCTTGAGCAAAGGTGTGCCACTGCACCTTGTCTTCTCATCACCACCATGGTCCACCGTTGGGTTTCCGTTGCCTCGTGACCACCCTCGGCCTAGGGGATGTAGTAAATCCTAGCCGGCTAACTGAGTGAAATTAAACTCTTTATATCGATGGTGGTGGCGGATTAGAAGATGACCGTTTGAAGGATCTTTTTCTTCAATGATTTATTGGTGATTTGTATGAAGCCTCTACTGTTTTTTTATCTTCAAAGAGTGAGTGATACATGAGGTGTTAATCCAGTCCTGGAGCTTGAATAACAGTAGCAAATGCTGTCTGCTTTTTACATATGTGATTTAAATTTGACGGGGCAAAGGTTCAGGCATATTGCTCCATGTTATGCAGAAAATGCTCCATTTCTTTTGTTAACAGGTACGGACATGAACCGATGAAAATTTGAAACTGGTGCAATGTAACATCATTTGGTTCAAATTTGTGCCCTGAAACAAGGAATTTCTATCCATGGGCTATTTAGGTTCATGGGCTATTTATTTCAACTCTGAAGATAAGAACTTGAGCTTTACACATCAACAATAATTTGGGACATGATAACGTGATTTAGATGATGCATATGTTTTGATCTTTCCTTTAAAGTTCCGTGGTAAGGCACGAGCATTGTACTAGTATATAGTAGATAGATGACAACTTAAAATAGTAGAGTACACGAGATGACAGTAATTAATGTTAAGAGCGAAACAATGGATACACAGTATTTATCGGATGACAGATGGTCTACATCACTGAGCGTTGATTCAGATGGTTGCCGTCGCCAGTTTTATCGCGGATGCCAAACACGCTAACGTGCTCAACCAGGATCCACACGATGGTTGTAAGATCACCTCCACGGCTGAGCTGCTTTGCATGGGATTCCCTGCTGCATCTGATGGACACATAGATGAGAACACGCACCCACAGATCGAAGATGATTTCTAGAGGTTCTGTCCTCATTCCATTTTTCCTCTCACGCAATAATCTCATATACCACCTGCGAAGATTTCCCACATGTTCGTCACAAATCCCTTTGTCGTCGGGAATCTCTCCTGACGTATGCAGTTGACCATATTGTAATTGTAGCAGGTCCTTGGCAAATCGAGTTCCATCCGAAAGAATAGAACTTTTCTTGTAGAGAGAACTTTTTTTCTGGTCATGGGCATTGTCGTCCAACTTTTCCAGGATGCCCACAAGCTTGACCTCTCTTGATGTAGAGCCCTGCTCACATTTCTTCTTACCATACTTATCCCAGATGCCCTCCAAGGCATTGAGGGTAGCATTGTGCAAGCTGCTCAGCTGAAGGCCTGGTAGCATGTAGGGGCGCACAGCGACGAGGAACATCATGTAATTCGACAGTGCCTCTACCGCCTTCCGTCTTGTGCACGAGTACGATGATGCCACATGTTCACCTCTGCTGCGCAAGAGGATAACGTTGGTGGCGATGTGCAGGGCAAGGATCTCCTCTTGGAATTCAGGGTCGAAGCCCAGAGTTTCGTCCAACTTCTTCCGCCTTTTCAAATCCCAGTCAACAACAACATATTTCAGCTTCGGCTTCGCCTCCTCCGGCTTCGGCTTCGGCGGCGGCCGCGGTGCGGGGTATGCAGACCTGAGCTTTTCCCATGTCCCCTCGAACAACTTCTCGGCGACACATGGTGGGATATGATGACCCTGGTGTTGGTATTCTGTCCAAATGTCATCCAGCCCAAACGTCTTCGCCAGTGTCCTGCACAGGCCACTTCTGGTTTCTTGAGTGCACTCCTGCAACAAGTTGTACTGCCCGATTTTGCGTGACCACAGTCTGTAGCTAGTCGGCTTAATCCGACACAGACGAAGAGACGCGACGAGGCGGCGGACCTGACTCCATCTTCCACTGCACAGGAGTGCATGGTGAAGCCGACCCTGTGGCATGCCACACAGGCACGCGTATGTCCAGGTGGACGCTACTGCCCTGAGCAGCCATTTGATGTCAACGAGGAAGGTGGCAGCAGGAACGGCAGCCAGAAGGCGACGAGCTGCTGCTCCGTCGTCGTGCTGCTGTCCAGGACGAGATGGCCGATGGTGAATGTGGCCGCCCAGTCGGCCACCTGCTCCGCCACCCAGAGGATGGCCCTCTGCACGCCGGAGGCTTCACGCCGACGGATTTCGGCGAAGAAGACGACCACAAGATGCGAGGCTAAGCTCACGAGGACCAAGACCCGGACACCCCATTCTGTCACCAGGTCCAGAAATCCAGCCATTTCTCTCCTGCAGCGAAATTAATTACAATGACATAGTTAAACCAATGTCACAAAAATCAATGGAATTCAGAATTTCAGATCATGTCAGAACGAGGCGGATGAGGATGATACATACCGGCACGAAGGTCGGCCGATCGATGAACTACTGCGCTTCACTCAGCGATTGATCAATGGCGCCTTGTTCGTTCTGCCTGGCAAGGCCGTGCGTGCGAGTATATTCGTGCTTCCCATGTACACTACGTTCGGCCAAATTGTCACTTCAAATGGTCTCTCCTTGAAACAATGCTTGAGTACTACAAGCTATCTCATAAGCACAGCACGAAAAACTAGCTACACAAGAAGAGGCGATGCTGCTCTCATTATGAAATATATGTACATAGTGTCCACATTAATACATTCAGTTGGCTGCCCCATAACATGACCATTTTAGACAAACCTCACTAGCTAGGTACGTGCGAACGTGGATTAACTGGCTTGCTACTATAGCTTGTCCACAGTTGTCCTGTACGTGACTGCCGAACAACTTTCCCCTGTGCGCGTACGAAAGCTTTAATTATGTCTACGAAAAAGAAATAAAACAATTTTCCTTGGAACATCCGAAAGGTCGAAACAATAATGGTCTAAGGGCATGCTCAATGCAACCTCTATTCTTCCTCCTTCTCATCACTATTCATCCATTTTTTTCTCTCTCTCCCTGCATTTTTATCTCTTATATTTTATTTTCTATCCACTGCCACAGTGTTTTGAGGGTAAAATGACGACAAAATACGTATAGCATTAGGCATGTCCTAAGAAGATCGACACATGCGGAAACGCAGGAAAATGAGGGATGATAGATCAACCAACCCCTCGCTGCTACGGAACCGGTCTAGACGATCACTATCGGTTCCATATACTGCCTACACTACCTGTTTTAAAATAAGCAATAGGCAATCGGGAGTGTTACCTTGGGTGTTACTATTGGTTCAACCAACTATCCCTGGCCCTGGTTGAGGGCATGGGTCCCTGATCTTCCAAAAGGTTAAAGGTAAGTTGACTGGTGGAGAACTCGACTAAATGGTACGGGCTTCCAATCATGACAGAGCAAAACGTGCAATCCCAGCACCACTGCTCCATTGGACAGTACCAACCGTGCCAAGATGCGGTTGACCTCCCCCCAGAAAGTTTATCCCTGTATTCGAATCGAGAACACAAGTAAGAACACGATGGATGCAATCTCAGATTTGCTAGGTACCGATTAAGCTCACAAGGTGAGGTTACACAAACCGATAAATGACGAAACTGCAACGATAGAATAATATAAGGAAAACCCAAGTAAGAAAACATAGTTTGGAGGCTTATATAGAGGTTAGAGAACCAGGAGGGGGCGGCCAAGGGGGTGGATGGCTAAACTCTAGGTCATACAATGCACGCGGGCCCAAGCAGTGGTGGTGCAGCACTTGTTAGATTATGTCTGTCATCTTGTCTTTGCGGTTCCCATCAGCACCAATGGAATTTGAGCATGAAACCATATCCATTGGAAAGAGCTCGTTGTCGGTGTCTGTGCATACCAAGAACGTGAAAAACGGACGTCGTATGACTAAGTTATGGCCATTTGAAGTTGGACAGCTCCAGCTGGGCGAACTGGACACATGGACAACGAATTGGACTTCATTGCAAGCTGGGCCTTCGGCGACGTGAGAAGTTGGGCTTGAGGATATTGAGGTGGTGGATAGGCGCCTCTATTCTGTACGTCACCATGTAGTGGAAGTGGCCAAGGTGGCGGCCAAACTTCTAGACCATATAGCGTCTTATCCTGAGGTCGACGATGCTGACAATGTGATCGACCTAGCCATGGTGGGATCGATGATACCATGCAGTTGATGATGACACCATAGTTGATGTAGATGATGCAAAGTATATCGTGAAATGTCGCCAACTTGTCATAGATGTCGTGGAAGAAGTCAAGCTAATCCACGTAGTCGATATAGTTGAGGTAGCACTTGGTGATGGCCATGCTGGCGAAATAGTTGATAAAAATCTTGATGGCCACCATATCGACAAAGTGTTGGTCCTACCTTTGATGCACATGGTTACATCATCCTCTCCTTCTTAATTGTAAGTTGTCCTCGACTCATACTCATTCCTTCACAACAGATTAGTTTCAACAAAGGCAAAGCAACACGTATATCTTTTTCAATCAATTCATTATAACTATATTCGTTAAGATTCATATATTCCCCTTCTTGAAAATTTTTAAATATTTTAAAAATATAACCAGAGGCACTCGACATAACCTGATTGTATAGTGTATCTCTCTAATTGATCAGATAATTATACATCATAAGCAAAATTCATATTTAGTAAATGCACACTCGATTAACTATGTACTTTCCATTATCATTATATTCGCCTATAACATAAAAAATGTTTCTATATAACAATGGCAAACCAATAAGTGTCTCATCGGGTCACTTCTTTTCAGCTTATTTGCTTATAAGTGGCCCAACTTATTTTGACCATGCAGCAAATAAGTGGAAAAGAAGGGGCCCTAAATTATTTAGATCACATAGAACATCAAGTTCAATTTAACCCAAAATATTTAAAGAAGATAACTATCGACGATCGGGAAATGGGTTCCCCGCTGAGCGTACTTCTTGAATGAGGGATCAAAAGGGCCCCTTTCGGCGGCGATGGGGCTTTCCGAGATGTCGAAGAGATCTTGGAATAGAAAGGCGATGAACAGTCAAAAGGAAGAACACGCGAGGATTTTTATCCTGGTTCAGGCCTTCCGCTGTGGGGATAACAACCCTACATCCAGTGCTTTGTTATATGGAAAATGGGTAGAATGGTGTGTCACGTGTGAGCATGCAACATGTATGTGGAGAATGATGTAACCTCGCAGGACCGTATCCCCTGTCCCTGCATCCCCGCAAAGGGGTACTTATAGGCTTCATGAGTGGTAACCCCCAACGCCATAAACAAGTGGAGTTAACACCACTTAACTATAGTTGTAACCGCACTCATGAATACACACGGTTAATTGTCATAACCGCTACTTAAACTACATAAATGACATTAAGACAGTACTAAAGTGTCTTCATGTCAAGCATGACCGTTACCGCCATGGCCATGTGGCGTCGTCTCGGACAAACTCTCCTTGACGCAAACATCTCGACCTCCAGACACATGTCCTTGCCCTAGCTGGGCAAGGTCACCTTGATTTGATGATATCTGGGATAAGTATATCCCGGGCAAATGGGTTGCCCGGTCTCTCTGAGCAATGGGTTCTCAATCCCCAACAGTTTGCCCCCGAGGCTCAAGTGGAAAACTGCCTAGCGGGATCTTCCTCTTGAGCCTTTAATCGAAAGGAGGTATTGGTCCGGGCAGCAAAATTCTACAGCATAATACGAGCAAAGTAATGTTGCATTTGAACAAAGTTAGCTCGGGTAATGATGGAACAAGCACGTGAGCAGGCACACACTGCTGCCTCCGAAAATGCTTGGGAAAAATGAGAACTAACGGGTGGGAGGACTCACTTTGCTGCATCCGAAAATTATCAGGGAAAATGAGAACTAACAGGTGGGAGGACTCACTTTGCTGCATCCAGAAATACTCAGGGAAAATGAGAACTAATAGGTTGGAGGGCTCACTCTGTTGGATCCGAAAATACTTGGGGAGAATGAGAACTAACAGGTGGGTGGTCTCACTGCCGCATCCGAGCATGGATCAGATGCCCAGGAAAAATGAAAATAGCAGGTGGGAGATCTCACTGTCGCATCCAAGCATGGATCAGATGGCCAGGAAATGGAACTAGCAGGTGGGAGATCTCACCGCCGCATCTGGGCATGCATCAGATGCCCGTGAGTGAAGTACTAGTGCCGTGAGGGGACTCACTTTGCCGCATCAAGGCACGGATCAGGTGCCAAGGGAACGGATTGATTAAGCGAGCAAAGCCACTCTATTTCCGTACGAACAGGCGAGCAGAGTACCACTGTCGTCTTTCGGGCATGGATCAAATGCCCAGGGAGAAGTACTAGCGCCATGAGGAGATTAACTTTACTGCATCAAGGCACGGATCAGGTGCCCAGGAAAGGATTTTAGCAGGTGAGCAACGTCACAAGGCTACATCCTAACGTACAGGCGACCAAAGTCGCGCTGTCGTCTTTCGGGTATGGACCAAATGCCCAAGGAAAAATACTAGCGTCGTAAGGAGACTCACTTCGTCGCATCCAGGAATGGGTCAGATGCCCATTGAAATGATAGCACTAGCAGGCGAGCGGACTCGTGCTGCTGCATCGTGGCATGAGATGCCTGGGAGAATAATAGGACTAGCAGGCGAGCGGACTCACGCTGCCGCATCGAGGCGTTGGATGCACAAAGGAAATAATAGAACTAGCAGGCAAGCGGTCTCGCACTGCCGTATCGAGGAATTGGATGCCCTGGAAACAATAGGACTAGCAGGTGAGCGGTCTCGTGCTGCCGCATCGAGGCATTACAGGGAGAGAACAAGCATGTCATAGAAGTCATAAAAGGCGCCGAGGAATCAAGGCATTGGATGCTGTGGGGTCCCAAAATTCAACTTCCAAAGTACGAATTTAGAACCACCGAGTTACAGAGTAAAACAGACATGGCTTACACAACCATGCTCACATTTATTCAAGCGCCATGAAGTAGCTTAAGTTTCATTACAAACATAGACTTTACATCAGGTTTTCAAACTTAAGTTCATACACAACATAGCTCGTGTGAAAGGGAAACTTAGAACCAAACATGTCAATATCTTCCTGAGAAAACTCCACATCAGCTGCACATGCGGAGTCTATCCCAACAAAAGGATAGTCCCCGAAAATCGGGTAAGTACCAACCATACTTGCAGGCATTCCATAGGAACTGCTAGTATTTAAATGCAAAGGACATTTACTGGAGCTCAGGTATAGTTGGAATGCAATACAGTAGCCTTAGATTTCAAATCTAGTGCAACATTTCAAATCTACACAATTTTTACTTTGCATGATGAATTCTATCTCCAATCCCCATCCTTACCCACGTCTGCTAACTAGACATGAGTTTTGCAGGAATAAATCATGAGTCTGACTGATCAAGATGGGTATCACCCCTTTGACACAACTTCATATACCCGAAGTAAGGTCCATCGATGATTTTGTTTTAACGATTCTGCAGAATCTGCCTAGCTTTTCCCGTAAAATGATCAGTAATACGGATGGGCGGTAGGTTATGCCATTCTCAACCACTTTAACCCAAGTTTTTATAGAAGCAAATGATTCACGTATGGTCTTTCCACACGCTGCCCTTGAGTGTGCCACGAGCTATACAAGCCGTGCCCTCGCCCAAGCCGACATTAAATACCTTTTTCCTATTTGCCTCTATAGTTTATAGAGCAACGATCCCGGACCACTCCCTCTCATCAGTCTGGTGCCCTTGAGTGTGCACCTTTTCCCGGGGTGCCTGGCCCAAGCCGACAAGATTACCTTTTTCCGAATTGCTCTATATAAAACAAGACCATGTTTTATCTTCCAATTCTAGCATCACAAATGAGCTATCCACCCAACTCATTTGTATGCCTCCTTCTAACTTTTTAAAACATGACATGAGAATATTCGTGTAACAGGTATAGTAGACAGGCAAACAATTATGGGTTGCTATTGTTGTTGTGGTTTGGATACGGAATTTAAACAGGCAATTCGCAGGTATTTAACTAGAACATAATGCAATAAATATAAATACCAGGCTTAGGTAACTTATGCATCAAGGGTAGAACACCTGCCTTCGTTGTAGTCTGGCTCTTGATCAGGATAAGTTTCAGAGAAATCCTGATCAATCACCTCAGTGGCCTGATTGTTTCCTACGTATCGTGAAGAAGCAATTTCAAAGTAAGTACCAGATTAAGAACTATGTAAAGCTGATGAAGGAAATACTGCAGACGAAAAGATTTTATAATAGAGATTTCACAAATAGAAGTGTAGGGTTAAGGGTAATGGACTCTATGATTTCATACTAGGTTAACAGAGTTTTCCTTTTGGATCAGGTGGGGGTAGGGGTATGTTCTAGGTCAAGCTGGGTTATTAGGGTTTCGAAAAAGAAAAACATATTTGGCTATCTGTGGTTTTCCTCCAAGGTACTGGCTCTAGACTTTGGGATTCAAGATTGATTTGTAGGAAAAGGTTGCTAGGGTTTGAGAGAGTTGGTCTAGCTTGATGTTTGAGTAGTTTGATCTAATTCCAAAATGGTGATTCTAGGGTTTTGGAAAAACATGATGACATATGTGTCTAGGTAGGCTAGGTCTTGCTTATGGTTTTAGGTTTAGTTTATGGTTCTAGACTTGGAATATTTGAGATGTGGTGATCAAGACATGTAGAAAGATTTGGGTTCAAAACACTTGTCCTATGGTTTTTGAAAATTCCAAGTTTGAGCTTAAATTTAAATCTTCAAACCTTTAATTCTTAAAGCAACAAAGTAAAGATAAGTAAATGCAAATTAAATAGTGCAAAAATTATTGGAATGACAAGCTAACCTACTGGTTTTAAATTTGAGTTTCATGCTGCAAAGGTATACAAAATACTTTGATTTGGAACCTAAATTTCAAAGATTTTAAACTAGTACTAACTAGGTTGTTTACCAAATTATTTCTGCTAAAAGCTGCACAGGAACACTATAGTATAAAAATTTTGTAAAATCCTAAAAGTCTTGAGCTGCCTACAGGAATTTTTTTAGGATTTTTAAAGTTTTCTAACTAATTTTAACAGAGGTTCAAAGATGTTTGAAAATCATGGGAAAAAGAAAAGAATTCTGGCCAGTGGGGCCCCGAGATCAGTGAGAGAGAGAGCTTGAGAGCAGAGGTGGGGAGGGCTGGTCGTGGCCTTGGCCTCGGGCTGGAGATGGCCGAGGCGATGGAGAGCGAGAGGGGAGGGGGTTTTAACCTCAGCGAGTAGAGGGCTCGACGGCGAGCTCCTGGGTGCCCTTGGCGTGCTCGGAGGTGACTGGAGTCGCACCGGCGACGAGCTCCAGCGGCGACGGAGGAGGGTCGACGATGGGGAGGTAGCTCCGGTGCTCGGCGACGCTAATTAAAGGCACTGAAAGCTTCGCGCGACCCTAAGGATGCTCTATCCCATGGCCGCTGGGCTCGGGACGGCGCGGTGCTCGGTGGCAGCGGGTTGCCGGAGAGGGGGAAGAAGAAATTGCAGGAGCGATTCGAGGGGATGAGAGGGGTGGGGAAAGTTGAGGAGGTGCGGAAGAAGTTTCCAGTGGCCGTTTTGACCTTTATATAGGTTGGCAAGGCGGTTTCGGGGAGGTTTCAACGGCAGAGGTCGAGCTCGGGTTTGACTCGAGTCCGGTGAGCTCAAACGGTCGCGTCGGGGGTCCATGGTTCGTGATGCCACGGCTATGAAATCGGCGGTGCCGTGGACACCTCGTCCTGCAACCCGGACCAAGTTCCGAGGTGGGGAAGAGCGGCTCCAGGAGTTTCCGGTGAGCTCCCATGGCGGCGACGGCGGCGCGCTGAAAGAAGCTGGAGGTGGCGGCGTGAGGGGATGAGGATGAGCAGGGACCACTCGATCGAGAACGGACGACCGCGATTAAAACGTCGAAGAGGTACGCCTTGCGACACATGGTCACGGGCACGTACGTCGGATTGACGAGAGGCGACATGGCGCAACAGGAACCGTCGGATTTTAAGTGCACAGTGTAGACACGTGCGCAAATCGCCGGGTAAAATCCAGAAAATGATTTGCAATTGATTTAAACTTTGAAAATTCGTAGTAAATTCATTTGGTGTCCACAATTGATGAACCAATTTTTTTAAATCCCGAAAAATGAGGAGAATTTTATTATGAATTTTATTTGGACTTTGTTAATGAATTTTTGTCCTAGAAAATTAAATTTTGCCCTTTAGGCTAGGAGAAAAATATTTAAAATTATAAGATAATTCTCAAATAACTCTAGGAGCTTTGAAAATGTATTTCCAACTATTTTGATGATTTTTGCGAAAAAGTTTCTTGCAAAATTTGGGGTTGTTACAGATGCCCAGGGAGAGTACAGGTTTTGTTGATTTGGTTTCATGTTTCCTCCTGATTCATAGAGTTCTACCCTCTCTTCATTATGGTTCATTAGTTACTAATGGAGATAACTAATAAAGGTGATCTATTTATAGGTTGGTGTTCGTTACCAAATGAAAAGCTTGCTATTAAAGGGAAGCTTGGAGCCACAAGATGGTGTTCAGATTTTCACATGGAAGATGCATGTACTGCATGAACTCATTGGCCTTAGGGTTGTAGTATTTCCTAACAATGATCAAGGTAAATACGTTACTGTCCAAATGGTTATAGGATCTGAATTATCTTGATGAAACCATTTCAGTGGTCCAGGATACATTGATAATACATTGAAACAGGTCGAACTTCGTATGTATACGAAGGCACGTGGGATTATGGGTAGTATATTAGAGCTACTACATTATTTCGTCTGTCGTACCTAACAGCTTTTGATTTCATTAGTGCTTACAGAAATAAAACATGCTTTATAATTTTATATTGGTTTATCTCGATCCTTTAATTTCAGCTACATGGTTTTCCCATGGTTTCTAATTGGTTATCTTTCTTTTATGAAACTCATATTTTGATGCAACAACTCTGTCCATCGGATTAGCTCTCAAATTTCAGCTACATGGTTGCCTTCATGTTTTGCAATTGGTTAACTGGTTTTTATTCTTTCGTTGGTGGATTCATCTATAGATTGTGTATAATATTTCTATATATGCCAAAGAGGTGCTCAACTGCACATGTTCCATATATAGGCTCTTATTTTGTGCTTTCTTATAATTGCTAATGTGCAGTTTAAGGATTGTAGATATGTCCTTTTGCTACATTGCTATACGCAAATGCACTCTGTATGTAATGCACAAAAGGAAGAGGGGGTCCTAAGAGCATCCCCAGCAGGGCCTTCAAATTTTCCTGCATCGCTACAGTAATCGCTAGAGTAACTGCTACAGTGCAAACTGCTACTCACATGGACCAAATTTCCTCCTAATGCATTTGAAAATTTTTGAAATAGAGGCCATTTTGGGGGGTGTGATGGGGATGCTCTAAGTATGTAAAGTATTGTTTCCCAAAATTGGTCACTAGCTACTGGGAAAGACCTGAATGCTAGGTTTTATGTTAGAGAGTTTGATAGGTTTCCTTCCCAATATTTAAAGGGTGTCGTGTTTGAGTTCTCAAATTACATAAGTTCTTTACTTCCAATAAATTATTGGTGTCGTGTAATATGTTGAACTCCCATAAATGATATAGACCGATTTATACATATTGAAAATTTTTAGTGCCACATAATACACCACATCCTTCGCAGGCCTAAAACCCTGGCATGCTTAGTGAACATGCAAATATCTGAGCATTATCATTGTGCTTACAACTTTTTTTGATTTAAATTTTTTCTTTTGGGCACATAATATCTTTCTTGAATTTTTTAGCTTCAAGAGTGCACCATGATTCTTTTGTATACTTTTGCCACCTAAAGTGTTGTATTAAGGTTGCGATGGTTGATACTCCAATCACTTATCCTATGTTGTCTTTCAGCTAATAGTTAACACTTTCATATGAATTTGAAGATGCTCAGCACCTAAATTTCTCATCAAGCTTCTAATTCTAGGGCTTTAATTCATCTTCCTGATATGCATATTTTCCCTTTTGTAAGATGCAAACTGTTAGCATCATTACAGGCTTCTAAAGCTCTTACCAATGGTGGCGTCCTAGCGTAATTTACAATTTTAAAATCATACTACCAATTTGGAGTGCTTCATATCCGATTTAGGCCTCTTCTTGATATCCATATTTTTCCTTTTGTAAGATGCGAACTATTAGCATCACTACAAGCTTCTAAAGCTCTTACCAATGGAGGCCTCCTAGCGTAATTTACAATTTTACAATCATATTACCAATTTGGAATGCTTCATATCCGATTTGGGGTGTTTGTCTGGTTACAACAAAATTTGCCGGTTGGTATGCAGCTGTTATTTGTATTACAATATGTTACTCTTGCCATGGTTGCTACAAGGGATCCAATATTTTGCTTGCTAAGCTGGTGTGTTGCATTCTAAAGAGTAAATTGGTTCTTGATGTTTCGTTAATTACCATGTTAGCTTCTCACACATAGTTATGTTACTTCCAAGTAACTTGAGTGATTTTTATGTTGAACTAAAGCCTGAAACTCAACTCATCTCAGCTGAGTTGCAACTTATGACCATACATGGAGCACTTTTACTATTTATGTCCCAATTTTTTCTTGCAAAAAAAGGGTTATTCATATATTTCTGCCAATGAGATATTCCATCTATACAATAGATGTTATTTTTTAAGAACCATTGAATCTGTAGTGTGCTCCATATTATATGATCTGATCATTTAGGTATTATGAAATATTATTCCACAACAGATTGCATAACATGAAAAGTGCTACTTCAGTGGATTGACAAACATATGATAAGAGCTGTGCAGGCCACCCTTAAGTGTGATGCCCATATGTTTAGGTTATGTCCTATTTTAATTTTACCTCTATTTGGAATGGGCAAAGAGAATTCAGGGTGATTTGAAATTTTTTGTTTCGTATTTGCAGGTCTGTTACTATGTGTTTATCATCTCGAAATTGTGCACGGTGATTTGTCCTACGCTAAGAGAGGTCTGATTCGGTGTTTGGAGCTAATCTCACCCAAATGTAGTTTTCCTGCTTGAAACTGCAAACTGCGTTGTAATGCCATTATGTGTGTGTGTGTGCTGTATTACAGTTATATGCTTTTATGAACCATTCTTGCAAATATAGCAACATATTTTAGAATTTTTTAATCATTTAGCTTTATTTTAATTTAGAATTAAAAAAGTAAGTTCCTGTTTTAATAAATTAAAAAAACAGCCTTCTAGCGCCGGTCCAACGGGCGTTTTATTAAAGACGCCTGTTGGATGGGCGTTTTATTAAAAGCCGCCGGTCGAACGGGCGACTATGTTTGTGGTGAAGTCCTCTCCAACAAAAAAAAGTACTCATCATTGTAGAATTAAGGAAAAGGGCTCTTTTATGGTATGTAAAATGAGCAAGTGTATACTAATAGTATAATTTAAGGCTATTTTGGTATTTTCATTAAAAGATATCTAAGGGTATAAAGCTATTTAGATTTGTGCTTTATCCCTTTGATATGGTATCATATGCCAAATTTTCATGATGAACGAAAATTGTAATGATACAAAACTAATTCATTTTATTGTTTTGCCCTTGAATAAATTATACTATCGATGCAACAATTACCACATCGTCCCTACATATATTATACTACCAATATATTCTCGTAGTATATACTATCAGGTGTAGTATATTTAGATATGAGCCATGTTCATATTCAATGAATGAGTTTAATGTACCGTAAAAGAGAGAATTTCTTAAGACAGAGTTTTATAGTTGTATGTTTTTACAATGGTATGGATGCAATTCATCCATTAAATTTTAGTACCGCATTAAAGGGATGTCGACACAAATCATTAGCAACTAGGGCCATGTAAAAAGCGTCAATAAGCCTAGAGCTCGCACGATTGGACTTTCGACTTGGACATTGTCGGTGTGTGGAGAAAAATCCCCCCCCTCCCGACCAAACCCTGAGCAGCAGAATTTGTATGCGGAGCTGAGATTAGATCGATACAAGAAAGAAGCTAGCCAGACCAGATGACCCCGTCCAAGCCTCCTGCATTCTGTGATCAATAGGACACGAGTATTTTTATACTGGTTCGGGCCTCCCTTAAGATAATAGCCCTACATCCAGTGTGTTGATTGAATTCCGAATGGAACCCCTTGATACAGGTTCAATAACATTGGTCCGTTGATGTATTAGGAGCTAAGATACCACTTCGCTCTTTGTCTTGTGGATACTCAAATGGACTTTCCTCTCGTTGAGGCCAAGGCCTCCTTTTATAGGCGTCGTGGCCCTCTCTTTCGTCCGAAGATGACCCTGACGTCGTGTCTTGTCCTATCTCCTTTAGGCAAGTTAGGCTGCCTAATTTTCCCTTTCAGGGAATTTGGATGACCTCGTCTTGGCTAGTCTTGTCATGCTACAGCCGCTGTCGGGACGCGTGGTAGAGAGCATTAATGACCACGGCAAAGACCCCACCGGGGGTGAATATCTGATGTCGGTCATCGTTTCTACCCCTCCTAAGTCAATTAACAGGTGACACGTGGCTTGCCTTGCAACCAGAAAGGCCACGTGTCATACTAATGCTATTATACGCCACCTGTCCATGTAATTCTTGCGATATAAAGGAGGTCAATGGGACCATTCTCCACTAGCTAGTCCCTGAGACTTCAGAGGGTGGGTCGCCCTTTAAAGTCTAAATAATTGCAGCTTATGGAAAAAGAATGGGATCCGACTATGTTGGGCTTGGGCTTTGGCCCAAGCTTCGCTAAGCCTTTTTCTGAGGCGAGTTTTATGCTATGAACCTTGGTTGACCTTGTTAGACCATGTGGAGGTCTAGGTGTCATTGGGAATATTGACAAGTGTTTTGGTGCGTAAGGGTGTACTATGAAATGTTTGAATTTGGGCAGAAATTGGAGTTTGAATTTCTACTGAAGCTACATTCTTTTGTCCTAGCCGGATGCGTCCGAAGGTAGCCGGATTGTGTCTAGACGTTTTACTGCCCAAAAGTCTCTGTTAGCCGGGACCCGAAGGGGTGAGCTGCTGGTGGGAGTTAATTTCGTGACCGGACGGGTTCGGTGGCTAATCGGATGCTCCCGGTTAGCACTGAGTTTGGTTTGTTTCGCTGCTAACTTTAGGATTTCCTATGTTGGCCAGATGGGTCCGGTGGGGCAGCGGACTGGCACTACAAGAAATATGGCCTTCTGTGACGTATTTTTTATGACAACTGAGTAATATGTCATTGATTTCTGATGTTTTTAAAAGAAAGCATCATAAGAAATAATAGGGGGGTGTAACCCTGCTTTTTTGGTGACGAATAAAAGAAAATGTCACAAATACATCACTAACGGCAAGAAAAAACGTCACAGACCAATATACCAAAGTGTTGTAACGAAATAATTTTGTCATAAGAATTTTGAAGTTTAACATCTTACTGATTCAAATATTTAAAATACGATTGAACCTAAAATGTGGAAATCTAACTGATTTAAATTTTCCATATACGATCAAATTCAAAAATTCAAATCTAGATAAATTTGAAATGAAATGAAATTTGATTTTTTCTAATCCTGATTGAATCTAAAATTTTAATTTGACCAAATCTAAAATTATTTTAAACCTAATTGAATTTTTAAATTTTGAAAAAAGTAAAATTTTGAAATCATGCCAAAATTTTGAAATCTAGCCAAATTTAATAAATCTGAAATCAGAACATACATTGAGGCCCTCTTTGATAGCTTGTTTGGTTGAGTTTAGTTTAGTTGGAGTAAAATTTGTCATTTTTGTATAGACCATTCAATATAATGTTTTATAATAATTTTTTAGGGGTCCTATGAGATTTTTCTCAAAGATCATAAAAATATTATTTATTAATATTTTTTAGTATTTTCGTTTCTCTTTTTAAAGACCTCAACTTTTGACTAAACTAAACTCAACTCAATAATAACTCCTATCAAAGAGGGCCTGAAATACTAGCTGTTTGATTATTCTAAGAGCATCCCCAACTCTCCCTGCATCAACCAGCCTTCAAATCACTGTAGTGATCTGAAAATTCAAATTGCACACAGTGTACAGTGCACTGGGCGGGACACTGTAGCGATTAAATTCAAACGGAGCTGATGCAGGCCCTTGATAGGGGGCCTGCTGCTCATGCTCTAAGAGCATCCACAGCAGGTTCTCTATTTTGTAGCCCCTATATCACTAAATACTACCTTCCCTAAAATGATTCTTTCCCTATAACTGTGAACACACCCAGCAGGATCTCTAAACATCGTTCTCTATATTCCCACTCATATATTTAATTCCTTTTGCCATAAACTACTATAACCGCCTTGTACACGAACGGTATATGTATTTGTATGGTAAGTATATGTACGAGTAGCATACA
Source organism: Raddia distichophylla (assembly GCA_005191435.1). Taxonomy (NCBI): domain Eukaryota; kingdom Viridiplantae; phylum Streptophyta; class Magnoliopsida; order Poales; family Poaceae; genus Raddia; species Raddia distichophylla. Next base: position 1,438,380 of record SPJY01020745.1, read on the forward strand.
TGATGTACTTGGTAGTAAAATACTAGATTTTGGCAAGAACCTGGAAAAATTGGTTTCACATTTTTATCAGCTACAGAGAAATTATAATAAATATTTCAATTGCTAGCTTTTTCTGTAAAATTGGAAAATCCGAATTTTTGAGTGGGCCGGCCCATTTAGGGGTTGTCTTCAACCTCTGGCTGTGGCCAGAGGGGAGGGATGCGCGCGGGACGGCGGCGCTCCGGCGAGGGGGCGGCGACGGCGAGCGGCGGAGGGGGTCAGCGGCGGCGCGGCAGCCTCGCCGGCGGCGGCGGCTGGGCGCGAGGCGGCCCGAGGAGACGGCACGGCGGCGCTCAGCAGCGGCGGCGCGGCCTGCTCATGGCGGCGGCGGCTCGGTGACCTGGGGGCTAGGGGAAGAGGCGGCGCGGCTTCGAATCGGCTCGGGGAAGGCGATGGTGGCGGCGGATTGGGCTGGGAAGGACCGAGGCGGCGGCGCGGCACAGAGGCGGCGCGGCGGCCATGGATGGACGGCGGGAGCTCCGTCGAGGACGGCTCCGGCCCAATTGATCGAGGGGAAACCTTCTAGACTCCATGGGGATGCTTCTGGAGAGACGAATTGGACTTTTACCCCAAGCTCTGCTCAAGCCGGCGCCGGAGACGACGGCTCGCCTCCCGCGCCCCGCCTCGTCGTGGCCGAGTTGTCGTTTCCCCCTGCGCGCGGGAAGGATGCGAGGTTTCACCCTGCGCGCGGGAGAGATGCGAGGTGTGCGCTGGCACCGATAGGGCACGTCGCTGCGGTCTCCATATTTGGAGATCGGCCGGCCATTCCGTATCCTCTAATCGTTGGATGCGGAGCCTGCTGGGTGCTGCAATCTAGTAAATACGGTCCCTATCCGCTGTCATTGCATCGCTACAGTAGTTTAGGGAACCTGCTGTGGATGCTCTAACAAATACAAATTTGGTCATCTCATGTGGTAATATGGGCGTTAATAATAGATTTTAACGTTGTTAACTGTTAACTTACAATGGGCCATATTATCCCTGCCCACTCCCACTAAACCCACCACTCCCCCGTACTCCTATCAACCCTAACCCCCTCCACCCGGGCACCCAGAGACGCCGCCGCCTCGCTCTGCCTGGCTCCCCGCAACCCCTCCGCCTTCCGCCAGCGCCTCTCTCCTCCTCCCCGGCGTTCCTTCCTGCCATCCCCTCCAGATCCGCGCCTCCTCGGCCCTCGGCGACCGATTCCCTGCCTCCGGCCTCCCCTTCCTTCTCCTGCGGCGGCGCAGCCTGCATCGGGCCCTCGGCGACGGCGGCTACCCTGACTCTGGCCGAGCGCCCAACTCCCGACTCCCCATTCGTCCCCAACCTCCAGTGCGGCACACCTCAAGGCCGGCGTTAGGCGCATCTCCAGGCCACCAGCGGGCGCATCTCCAGGCCTGTGGCGGGTGGCCGCGGTGCATATCCAGGCCCGACAGCACGACGCTGCTGCCGCCGCCGCCTCTGCCTCTGATGCTGGAGGGGCTCCTCACCGGCGAGCCAATCAAGCCCTACCTCTCCTCTCCACCTCCATATGAGTCCTGCTTCATCGGATCCCGCCTCCAACAGGTGTATATATATGATGTCATTGGTTCATCTGCCAATTGATCTATCCCTGCCTATGGCTTCCCTCAATTGAGTCCCCCTGCGATGCCTCATTCGCTTGGCATACTCAGGTTCAATCTGATCTGCTGGTTCATGGTTTACTAACTGATTGATCTATGATTTATATATTCTTAGTGAGTACTTGTTGTGATGGTTACTTCTTTAGCTTTGGGATTTTGGCTGGCATGGCACGATTGCTACAAAGAGGTGGATGAAACCATAGCAAGCCGATAGATCATGAGATGGGATGATTATGTTGATGAGTTGGGAATTTTTTTAACTTCAAGATTCCACCCCCATTCGTTTCTTTTTTGGCTTTTTTCAGGTACCATATATAAGGGAAAAAAATTTACTGCACGAGAGGTTTATCAAACTTACTAGCAACATGGACTTGCAGTGAATGAAAATGCATAACCTTCCACTTGTAAAATTCTACAGATTGGTGATGAAAGAAAATGCATAACCTTTCACTTGCTGTGAAAGAAAATGCATAACCTTCCATTTATTTCTTTGCTTGCACCTAGGAAGAAAATTGGGCATTACCTCATGGATAGACAAGAGACAAGAAATTCGATAAGAATGTATAGCAATAGTTTCAGAATTTGAAAAAGAAACCCCCAATCTACTTTGTCATAGGCCTTCTTAAAGTCAAGCTTCAAAAACACTCCACAATCTCCACTGTGTTTGACTGAGTGCATAATCTCATGGAGGGACATAATCCTCTCCACTATAAACCTGTTTTTTAGAAAGGCACTTTGAGTTTTAGAAATAATTCTGTTAAGTGCACCCTCTACTCTATTTGTTAAGACCATGGTGAAAATATTATATAGACAATTGAGTAAACAAATAGGCCTAAAATTCTAAATCATGACAGCATCTACTTTTTTTGATAAAAGAATTATCTGACCATAATTAATCTTATTAATATCCATGTTATCCTCAAAAAAGTCTACAAACACTTCCATGAGGTCATCTTTAATGATAAACCAACAAGACTGATAAAATTCTATTGGCATATTGTTAGGCCCAGGTGCCTTGTTGTGGCCCATTTCAAAGATTGCTTTCCTAACTCCCTCCTCTGAGAAAGGCTTGATGAGCTCTACATTTTCCTCTATGCTAACATTTTCACCCTCATCCCATATATTGGAGAGACTCATCCCGTGGCACCCTTGTGACTTAGCAAAAAGATCCCTATAATAATCTGTGGCAATCTTAACTATATCGTCTTCATTCTCCACAACCTGGCCATTATTTTGAAGGGATAAGATTGTGTTTTTCCTCCTACGACCATTAGCTATCCTGTGAAAATACTCAGTATTGGCATCCCCCTTCAGTAACCAATTGGCATGAGCTCTCGCATGCCAAAAGGCTTCTTCTTGCTCATGAATAGAGTGAATCTGCGAAAGTATATCAATTTTTTCTATTACTTGTTCTTTTGTGAGACCACAGGACTCTTCCTTGGCCTCAAGATTCTTGAGCCCCAACATGATCTGGCTCTTATTTCTCATATTACTACCATAAAGATTGGCCCCCCAGCCTTTGAGAGTTTTTTTTACTCTTCTTAATTTAATGAGCATAACATCCAAATTAGAATTTGCCACAACTTTTCTGCACCAAACTTGCTGAACTTTCTCAATAAATTCATCATGTTTAATCCAGCTAAGGTCAAATCTAAACCCTCTGGTTTTCTTAACTCTATTATCATCTGTTCTAAACAAGATAGGATTGTGATAAAACAAACATCTTGGAATTTTAGTAATATTAGAGAGAGGGGAACTCTTTTCCCACATCCCATTAATGAACACTATGTCTAGCCTAGCTAAAACAGGGTTGGTCTGACTATTAGTCCAAGTATAAAGCCCCCCAATCAAGTCTAGTTCTCTTAAGCAATACAAACTAATATAATCATTAAACACACTTGTCATGGAGGAATCCAACCTCCTAGTGTTTTTATCACTGCCACACCTAGTCAAATTGAAATCCCCACCTATTATCATAGGATCCACATCTATTTTACAGAAAGACAATAGTTCATCGAAGAATTCAGGCTTATCATCTCGGTTGGGTGGACCATAGACAGTCACAATATACATCTTGCATTTTTTAACAATATCCCAGGCATACATGGCTAAAATAAATTTCCCCTTTTTAATATGGAGTGCATCATACTTTTCAGAATTAATTCCACATAGGATCCCCCCAGCACTCCCTCTGGAGGCAACCCAGTGCCAATTAAACTTGAGACCCCTGGCAATATTCCTAAGAAACCTATCTGTGTAAGAACCCTTTTTGGTCTCCACCAATCCAAAAAAATCAATTTGATTACCATGCATTAGCTCTCTGATGTAATTATGAATACCTTTTTTTATTAAGCCCTCTGCAGTTCCAAAATATGTGATTCGTGATATCCAAATGAAATTAATTACTAGCTTTTAATTTTATGACCCTATTCTTTGTTGGCCTGATAGCCCTCTGCCTACCATCATTACCAGAGCAATGAAGAGCTCCCTCCCCATTGCTCTTCTGGTCTTTTCTTCTCCCATTTACAACCTTCCTATGACTCTTAGAAATAACTCTAGAAAACCCTTCTTCTAGGCTATTTCCAGAGTCACTGGAAGAACTACTCCACTCCTTTTCCTCTACTTTCCTACCATCTATGTTTTTTCATCAGCCTCAGTCCTATTAATTTCTTTTTTTCTATTCTCTAAAGATTTTTTTATAAAGGTCTGATCTACCATATTCTAGGTCTTTGAGAAATTCTAATGGATCATGAGGTTGACACCCAAATTTGGCACAAAAATATGGTTATTTTAGTGGCCAAAAGAGGGTAAAAAACAGCATATTCGGCCAAGAAATGAGCTAGATCGACATATACTCGGGTATTATTGGTTGATCGGATAATATTTTGAAAAGACCATGATCGGCTTTTATACATGCATATATACACAGAAGAAGTGATAGCCGATTAAAATTATCTGATAATTAATGATAAGTCAATAATCCGATCAATACATGATAGCCGATTACTGGGTGAAATAATCGGCATATTTATGTACATGGAAAGATTGGCACATGGCATACTAATTATGGGCAAGAAACAAGGTTTATTTGCATAATCCTTTTGGTGAACCCGATGTGCATACGTATGTATACATGTACGGGAAGTATATATGGCATATATGGTGGAATTGCTAGTTTGGAAGAGTAAGCCTGGAGGCCAATGGATTATCACGTGAAGGCTAAAGAAGAAAGAGAGATTATTCACGTCGGCTATTTAGTTTAGGTAATATTTGAGTCAGTTTGTATCTGTGCCTTGCACGTTAAGTTGAGTCGGTTATTTTAGGTAACTATGAGATATAGACTCCATGTCAGGTCATCGGCTTTGGTCGGTATGTCGTCTGTATAAATAAGAGCTGCCGTGCAGCATGTAAGGGATCTCTCTCTCACACAACATATCAATATTATCTACTAGTTCGTCTACTTCTATCCCTGTTCTACGAATCCGATCGATCCGCTCGCATCAGTATTCAAAGTGCATGTCGGCGTCTACTGTCTCGACTTGATCGATCTTCTCGCCGTCAACTCCCTCGGTAGGGACTGTCTCGGTTCAGTCTGATCTCCTCGCTGTCGGCATCGGAATACTATCTCTTGACGGTATTGCTGCGCATCGCCGTCCGTCAGGAGGAGTTAGGTTTCGCCCGGAATACTATCTCTCGGCGGCATTGGCAATGCCGCCCGCCGGAGGTGTTAGGTTCCATCCCGTTCTATCGGCTCGACGTATCATCATTAAGCCGATCATCGGATTATCGTCCAAGCTATCGGTGAAGCGCTCATTGCTTCGCCGGTGGTTCGTCTACTTTGCATCATCGGCTTTTATGGTCTACAGCCTGGCCGCTGATCAAATCGGATTATCTTCCAAGCTATCGGTAAATCGTTGTTGCTTCGCCGGCAGCTTGCCTATCGGAAACCTTGCCGATTGCAAAAGGTCAAATCGGCTGGCACGCCCTCGGAAAGCCCGATCCCCTGTAGTTCGGCTGTAGTTGGCGCCGGGAAACCACTTTTCCGCGTCAACACATAATCATTATTATTAAAAGAAAGGCCTACAAAATTAGCTAATAGAGAAAGGCTATCATTGCTAATGAGAGAAAAAGAATTTTTGTGAGTAAGAGTAGTTGGACCTTCTGGATTCCTTTTTTTTTTTTTGGATATTTTAGCTGCTTTTTCCAGTATAGGTGTATTCCTACCCATGAGTCTCTTACTCCTCTTGGTGGGAATCTGCTTCCTAGAAGAAATCTTCCTCTTCAAAGGGCTACTTTGGGCCCCCTCCGGGACTACAATGTCACCCTTTTGAATAGCCAATGTGTATTCAGAACTAGAATGCTCCAAGATCACTTGATCACTCTTTTGACTGGCCATGTTAGAATCACCTTCTTTTTCTAAGAAGTCTAGAATGTCTTTTGACTGGCCATGTCAGAATCACCTTCTTTTTCTAAGAAGTCTACAATATGAACCCTAGACTTGTGAGAGCCCTCCACCCTCTTACCCATGTTATACACATTAGTTTGACATCTCCTTAGAGTAAACAACCCACTTAACATGTCAGGGGGTAGTGTAGATCTGATGTCTTCCTTTACTAAAGCACACCAAGAAAAATTTGTGTTTGTAGGGGGTCTACAAACTCTTGGCAGTCTAGACCCCTCCAAGACCTTAATAGCCAAGCTGTTACAAGTATTCACCATTGTCTGGGGAGAATGAGTAGACAGACCTTTTTTAGATGCCATGAACTCCATCTCTGCTCCCGCCTCCCAGTAGGTCATCTTCCTCTAGGTCCACCTCTTCATCAACTTCAACCTGATTACACCCCAGTGTAACAGTGTTGGATTGGGTTAGTTCTTTCAGAGGTGTATGAAAAGAACTATCATTCTCTGCCCCTGTCTTATCAGATATCTTATTCAGAGTTTGTTCAACACCAGAGACAGATAGCAAAAGGGAGCCCTCCATGTTTTCCTGTTCAACACCACACTTTTTGCCTTTTGAGGTCCCACCACCTCCTTTACTGCCTGAAGCATTATCCTTCCCAACAATAGGAGTAGGTCCATCCTCAGATCTAGGAGCTTTGGCACTACTAGTCTGCTTTTGATTCTGAGGCATGGAGTTAGCATTCATATCATCTATTCTGATAGGGATGCCTACATCTGTGCCTGGTACCCCTGTACCATCTGACTCAACTTCTAGGTAGAATTCATAAATAAAGATCCTGATAACTCCTTCCACTAGCTCTGGGATTAAAGCTATGTCTCTCACGGCAACCTTAATCCTCACATAATCCAAATTCTTCAGGCTGCCCATGTCAACTTCAGTGGTGACTCCAATCATGGACCCAATATAGCATGCCACCTGGTACGTTCTTCTCCTTCTTGGTGTATTCCTGATTTTGATCCAAATCTCTTGCAGGTGACCAATTGCTTCATCTTCTTCATCCCAAGGGGCAAATTTCAGCAAAGCAGAGCCTGACTTCATCTGCATTGTGGGAAACCTGGAGATTCTTTCAACTTCTTTGACATTTGGGAATTGCACCATAAACTGTCCTTCTTTAACTTGGGACACTTCCCCATTCCACTCATTGCCAAAATAGTCTTTGAATTCAGCAAACAACTCTTCTATAGTCACCTGACCTACCTCAACTGATACCATCACTGTGCATTCGTTGAACTTGTCAAAATCTTCAACCTGGACGTCTTCAATCAAGAAGAAACCTAGAGCTTCAGAATGGAAACCACAAAATGCTACAATGAATTCCCAGGGTTTCTTCTCACCGCATCTTCTAGCCATGTGGCCCTGCTGTCCACACCGCAAACATTTCACAGGATAGTTGCATTCCACCAATTTGTGACCTTTTCTCCCACATCTAAAGCAATTCCCAGTTTCCTTCTCCTCTTTCCTACCTAGATTAACTTCAGTAGTTACCATCTGGTTAGGATTAGTACCTTTGTTTTGCTTAACCATATTCTTGGGTCTCCACCCTTGCTGCCGAAGATTCTGCATCTCCCCCACCTGGACCTCTTCACCATCACCCATACCTTGTATCATCTGCGAGGAACTCCCTTGATTATTGTCGCCTGATTCACCCACGTTGCCCAATGCGGCTGCCCTCCAGAGCGATCACCCCAAGGCTGAGGAGGACGCCATCCACCATGCCAGTTGCCCGTTGATCCAGCGCCGCCAGCCCAAGGATCACCCCAAAACTCGTCTTTCCCGCTCCTGGACCAGCCAAAGTTGTTGGTGAACCCACCTTTGGGCGGTCCTCTTCCTCCCGACGCCCTCTAGCCACCCTGAAATTGGCGATCTCCGCGCATACCTCCCGTAGCATGCGCGCCTCGCCTGGACTCCATGGTAGGCGGTGAGGCAACCACCTTCGCGAATCGCCTCCGATCCCCTTTGACCGTGCCTTGCCACCCCCGAGGAACCCTAACCCTAGGGGCACGTCGTGGAGGAGGATTCTAGATGTGAGCAAATTGTCGACGAAGGCCAGGGTGAGGATAGAATCTTCTCCCTATAGCCTTCGGGTTCACCCGCACCACTTCACCTATCGGGCACCCACCATGGCTCCGAACCCGCGGTGAAAGTAGGTGCTGGGACCCATCTCGGGGACGGAGGTGACACGTCCCCGCACCCGCATCGCGAGCACCCCCTGATCAAAACTTCGAGGACCACTTTGCCAGAGTGCACACCGGCGATCTGATCGCCGCCGTAACCGCCGCCGCTGCCATCTTCGTGCTTCTGAAAACTATTTGATCTATTGATCTGACGCCATAATCTGTTCTTTTCTGGAGACATGAAATTCATTCCCAAACAAAATTTACTGATTTGTAATTTCACAAATTAATTTATTTTATTTCAACTATTGTTGCCAACTCATACCCATCCTCATTACTACCACGTGGATCTTCTAATGCTTAGTTTTAAACATCTTGCAGGAGTTTTATGCTGAGAGAAAATGGAAGTTGTCTATCGCTCAAAAGATGGGAAAAACAGAAGATTTGTGTTGCCTTCGATTTAGCTCATTTATATTTCTAGCAGCTAGGTCCTTGTTTCACATGGTCAGTGACAAGTCCTTGTTTTTATAATTTTGTTTGATTGGTTGCAGCTAGCATAATCTAGTTTCTATACCAACAACTCCTCATTTGGTTAAGCATATAATTTGGACAAGGTAAAAATAATTGTTTCCTGTAAATGACTTCTATTAAATTCCTGGAAAACAGAAGAAAATTTTAAACAGTGTATATGTTCTTGTCTCAAAAAATGGAGTGAGAGTGATGGCATCTGGACATGGCACCATATTAATAGGTCTTTTAAATTGCTTCCTTTGGCTGCATTCATAGAAACAAAATTATCTGTATGCATGGTGGCATTGGTCGGTCAATCAATCATCTCTATCTCTATCTCTACTACTTTAAAGCATCTAATGGTGGTGGCGCCGGTGGTGGTAGTGTCAACTTACGATCTGAACCATTGATCCAACAAATACTGCTCGTTAAACACCGTCCGATCTGCACGTCGCAGACACCTCTGGTTTCCCTGCTGCCTCCTCCCACGATCCCTACCGGCGCCCGCGCAAAACCGCCAATTCCCACGTCGCCCTCTGTCTTTCCTCACTCAAGTCGACGCCCCCTCTCTCCCTCCGCCTCACCTCCCTCACTCCCACTGCCCCCACCGCCGCACCCCCCTCCGCCGCCCCCTCCCTCTACCCCACTCGCCGTCACCCCCCCCTCTCTGCCTCCCCCAAGACCGCCTCCCGACGCACGCGCTCTCCGCCGCCCCCTCCCTCCTCCCACCTCTCTGCCTCCCCCTCGTATAACTTCGTATAAT
>SPJY01020745.1:1448020-1473518 GCA_005191435.1 Raddia distichophylla
CCGCCGCGTCCTCCCACTACCCCACTCGCCGCCGCCCCCCTATCTCCCTCCCCCAAGGCCGCCTCCCCTCCATTCCCCGCCGCCTCCCCTTCCCACCACACCCTCCCCTGGTTACCCGAACCCTTGGCCACCCAAACGACCCGCAACCGCGACGCCCCCGCCTCACCTCCCCGCCATTGGCGGCCTCCACGGCCCCCTCTACCATGTCACCTACCTCGATGGTTCGTTAGCTTTCAGATTACTTCGATGTTTAAGTTGGCTTCTTTTTGTGCTTGCCCCTCTACCTTGCTCACATGCTCGCACGTTGCGGTAGGAGGAACCCAAAATGAGCCGCGCCACCTGCCTCGCCATGGCGGCTACTAATTTTTGCAATCTAAATGGTTTCAATTTTTCGTCCTTACTTGCAGCTGAATCTGTTGAGAGAGCACAGTGAATGTGTTAGCTGAATCCATTGAGAGAGCAGTGAATGTGCTAGCTGATTCCGTCTGCGGAGTGCTTTTGAATACAACCATTAAAGGTACTTCAGCTGTAAAAACTAGGTTTCTTAACTGAAATTCCATTCACCGGATATCTTCAAAATAGATGTAATTTTTAATAATGGAAGGAAAGATGATTAATGCAATGCATTTTATGTTTTCTGAATACTGGCACACATATAAGTTGTGAAGTTTCTTTAGTACAGTTTAATATCCATCAAGCCATTTAAATTTGTTCTTATTTCAAACTATTGTTTCCAATGGGCCATGTTTTTTTTAATCCTAATGGTTATGACTTCATTTGTGGAACATGACCATTGTTCTATATGCTGTTAACTTAACCCGCGACTAATTTGTTCTATATGCTTGGCGACCATTATTTATATCACAGATTTGGCCCGTTGAACATTTGTAATGTCTTTTTTAGTGCTTGTCTTGAATGAACAAACTACTTCGGTTGATTATCGGTTCTTTTGGCTATACTGTATCTTCCTTGGCATATCGAGTCATATGTTGGGTTAAGTTGTCGCAAGGTTACAGGTGTGGTTACAACTGTTCTTTTTGGGTCTCGCCATAAATACGCCTATTGTTGCCTGGGAGATTGAAATACATTACGTTGTCCAGAACGAAATTCTATATATGACGCATAGAGCTTTGTTGGACTTCTTTTTTGAATACTGAGTAACAATCTGCACTGTAGGCGTAATGTTAGTTGATAAGGATGGAAGTGCTTAGTCCTTGAATCACTATTACGTCTACAATCACAACCATATCACCCAATTGCATCATGGCTGAGCTATTCTTAATGGTAGTTCTGATAGAGTGAATGGATGTATCTTCATAGAATTAATCAGGATATAGAGTATTTTAATTCCAGTACTGTAAAGTACATAAGTAGTAAATAAATTTGTGTATTGTTTAACTGACCATGTTTATAATAATACAGGAAGCGAACATAAATTTTTATCAAATAATGCCAAATAATAGGCTAATGGTTTTGTTGTTTGTTTGCTGCAGTTGACCATCGATTTCAAGAGGCTAAAATTATTTGGATTGGATATGACGCAACATCTTGGGTGAAGAACACGCGGAGGGCATCAAAGGGTGAACCGGCAGGAGAAATTAGTGTTGAGAAAGAGGAAGCTTTACACAATGGTGAAGCCTGGAGAACCGCAGTTGATGCCTGCATACCAAAGTCTAAGTAACTGCTTACTAAGAAGCTCGGCTATATAAATAGGTGATCCTTCCACGCTTCAGCTACATAATAGTGGTTCCTTCACTGCTGAACTTTTTTTTATGTCATTTGCTATTCTGCTTCATGTTTTCTACATATTGAGAACTATATAAAAAAGCAGAAATCAAGGTATGGTCAAAATGCATAATGCATTACATTGGGAGTCTGGGACCATGCATTTGCTGTTATGTGAAGCCACTCCGTGTTGCCCATAAAAAGCTAATGTAGGATTCAATTTGTCTTCAGTCTAGAGGTTGGTAGAAAAAAATGGAGCAGATAGAAGGGTAAAAATACAACTAGCAAATACATTATTTCTGAGCGGTCTATCTGGAAAATGTAGCCAAGGAGCGATCTGGAATAGTGGGTCGAAGGCGAGGAGTCGGCGCACGAAAGGATCGGCGGCGGCCCAAGGCGCGATCGTCTGTCATCCGCCCCATCACAAACCGCCGTCTCTATAATGTCGCATTCGACAAGCAATAAAACCACAAAAGGAAAAGAAGGTGCTAGCCATGTTTTGTAATGTCGTTACTACGCAACATGGTCCTTAAAAATGTTGCTCTAATATGAAATTATCATTGCAGTGGTTGTGGATTCTAATAGGTCAAATAGGCCTTGTCGCGCAACTCCCGGGTCATTGTTTATTCGGGAAATCAACAAAGCCATACTGCAGAGTGACTCGGATGACGAAAATGTTCCACCTCTAACATCGTCTACTATTTGTGTGGATAGCACACTAACTTCATATTCTCCGGCAACACAGGCAGAATGTTCAAATGGTAACCAATTTAATGCTATATAAATACTAGAGATATATTGTTGTGCTTTATTATTTTCATAATATGAATCCTTACATATGTGCACGCATACTTGTATAGCAAGAAAAAGACCTCTTCACCCATCGAACTTAGAGAACATCATTTCTGGTCAAACTCAATCCACACTAGATCACCATAGCTTGACAAACTCAGTCTGGGTGCAAGAAAGAAGGGATTTGAATCGAGATCGTGAGCGGATACGACGTCAACGAATGACAGACCAACAAAGAGAAGAGAACAACTCTCGTCGAAGGGCATCAAGACAAAACCTGTCAACCGAGGATAGAGAAGCTATCAACACGATGCGTAGAATAGCCAGGCAAAATCGCCTGACTGATGTTCTTCAAGAGGTCAATGCCTCACGACGAGCATCAAGGCGGAACCTACCTTTCGATGTGAGAGAAGAAATCAATGCTCGGCAGAGAACATCAAGACATAACCGACCATCCGATATCAGGGAAGAGGTGTCTGCATCACGGAGGGCATTTTATGATTTCATCAGAAGGTCGAGGCAAACTATTGAGCTGTTCTAAGACCATGGACCTATCAAGTGTTCTAGGCATTTGTCGAGTCGGTATGTACAAATGTTTTTCGCTTTGCTATATTTCCTCTAATTGGATATGCATTTTTATTTAATGCCAATGTGTTGAATCTATATTTTTCATGCGTAGCTGCAAGAAACATGTATGAAGTCGCGATGTGTGCTACGACGGTGGATCTTCTGGGGGTGAATTATGGGTGCATAGATAATTTACTTCTCGTGAAGGCAGAAGGAGTCGTGACATTCAATCCAGTCTTCAACTGCACGATGGTGGCGCACGCAAAGACTAGCTCAAAAGGTGGCTTCAAGTTTGCAGTCCACTATGATGGCGATATTTATGTGGCCGTTTCTTCAATGGATGTCGCTGAAGATCTTCAAGACACCAGAGAACGCTTTGGAAATGTCGATGTGACTTTTCGAAGGGTCCATCGAACAATACCATTTAGAAGAGTAACTTCCGATCCATGCACCGCCTCTCCTGTTGTGGCGAAGTCGTCCGTGGGAGAGTTAAGAAGAAGTATGGGCATGCGTAATGCTACATCTGAGCATGTTGAATATATGGCCAAGGAGTGGGGAATTATGCCTTATCCTCGAAATGGTATGTATGTTATCATTTCATTCTATTGTTGATTTCTTACATGGCGTTTTACATACTTCTACTTACATAATATTTGATATGTGCAGTATCATGGAAGATAGGGAAGTACATGGTCGAGTTGCTAGGAGTGCAATTTGGCGATGTTGACAACGTGTTGTTAATAAAGTTGAAAGGCGATGCACGATACAACCATGTGTTTATCGCTACGCAGGTCATGCATGCGAAAGTTCATAATAGGGGCGGTTTTCGATGCGCCGTTCATTTCAATGGAGACATCTTTGTCTCCGTCCAGTCATCGGATGTTGCTAATGACCTCGAGGATACGAAAGAAAACTTTAGCATGGTAGATGTGGTTTTCAGACGCATCCACCGACTTATTCCTTTTAGCGTAGCAGAGCTGGACCCATGCACCTACAGTCCAATTGTGCCACGAGGTTCGGTTGGGATGATGAGGAAAAAGAAGAAACGTTGCTTTAGTATCTAAATTTAGATTGTTTGATTTTTATTAGTATTAAATAATGATGATTGACAAACATATGGCGTTCTATAAGTAGAGATTTATTTGCTTTATGTCATGTTTGCCATTTTATTTCAAGATTGGATGATGTATTTATGTTGGTATTCATTGTCCTGTTATGGGTATTGTTAAAATGCTACGTGACATATATTAAGATGTGTTATGGGTATTGTTAAAATGCTACGTGACATACCTATTGTGCAATTTTTCTGGTGTGCTATAAAAAATGTTCATATCAAAATTTTCGGAATTGATGTTAGCCATGATGATATAGCTTTTTAATCATAGTTTGTGTTTTATGGAGTTGAACTTGTGCGGTTGGTTTGTTTTGATACACGCATGTGTCTCCCCCACCAACGATTATTGACATATGAATAATAAGTTTGCATTAAGCGCAGTTTTATTTGCACTAAATAATGATTGACAAAAAAGGTTTCTTTGCTCATTATGCAATTTTCTCTTATTTCTATATCTATATTGCTATATCTATATCCCAACTAAACATATGTCCCGTAGCAACGCACGGGCACTCTACTAGTGTAGATCAAATAGAGAATCTCTAAAGACCAATTGCCATGGACGCAGGCTCATGTATCCTCATGGTTCTATTATGAATGCCTCAATGGAATAGATCTGCTTCTCTAAAAAATCATTAATTGAAAAATATCTTTAACAACCAATCATTTTTATATATATACAATTTCATTTTAGTAGAAAAAAGTTATTTTTCATTGTCTGACCCACTGTGATGAATTTCTGGTATTGCTGAGACAACTTTTTTAGTTCTTTTTTATGCTAGGTGTGTTCACTTAAAGGGAAACCAGTATATGCACATAAGTACCATGTGCAATAACAAGTTGAATTAGCTTTGCAAAGGAAAAAGTTTAGTGTCTTATACTTGTTATTATTTTTTTTGGTCTGTGTATTTATAAGTTCTAGATGGAGTGGTGTTGCCACTATATTTGCTTCGGTTCTCTGTGTATAAACAAGTTATCTATGGGTGGTATTGCCATTATATCCTTAATCCCATAACATTACTAGGATGCTGTTACAAATGTTTTGAGCAGGGATGAGTTATTTACAATGGCTGATATAGTTACTCCAAATGTTAAAGAAGCGTCGAGGTTGCTGCTATGTTTTGGTTAGAAACAAAACAGACAAGTAGAGCAGATGAAGCAATAACTTAGGAATATTTAGTACCATGTTTTGGTCACACTGAAATCCAATTGTATTTATGTTGCTATGTACTATGTATTGATGAATATTTGTATTACTTGGTCACTTGTGAATTTATAATGAATTTATTTATGTGCAAAAATTGTCTGGATTTATTTATGTGATGACAAATTGTGAGCTATAATTTGGCTAGAATTAATGGGCTTACTAAATGGATTTTGTTCTGAATAATTATGATGATAAAATTTGTCACAACATTTTGCCACGCCACCTGCCACATCATCTGGATGGCACCATCCTAGTCATCTACTTGTGACATTTTCTATTTCAAACTGTGACGATGAAATGTTTGCCACTAATTTTGTGACGTTTGTCACTGTTTTGTCACAGAAGGTCTTTAGAGACGCACCTTCTATGACAGACGGGTTTTCGTCACAGAAGCGCCACAGATTGGATACAGTGACAAAAAAACCCTTTTTTGTGACAAAATCTAATTGTCACGGAAGGCCATATTTCTTATAGTGTGGGTCCAGTGGAACCCGAGAGAGTGCAGTTTGAGCCTTTCGGTTTTGGTTTCCGTGTCAGGTTGTGTATGGGATTAATTGCAATGATTATGGGCTAATCATGCAGGTGAAAGGTAAGGATGGGTTTTGGACTAATCCAATTGATGCAGATGAAGCGACTTGTCATCCGTAACAGGTCGGGACGCGAACTGGAGGTTCGGGGCTCCGGAACGACAAGGAGGTTGCGTGAGATAGTCTGATAAGGAGGTTGCGTGAGATAGTCGGGCTTCGACTTTTGACCATGCGGATTGATGTGAAAGACGGATGTTAGCTCGGCGGAGAATCCGAGACTCTGACTGGAGGCCGAGGACGCTTGGAAACCTGTAGCCTCTTCCTCTCAATAGGTCGAGGCGGCTTCCGAGGCTTTGCTTGTGCCTTCACCTGTTCAGAAAAACTCAGGAGGGCCTGGCAACGTGCATGACCAGGTTTAGAAGTTCAGAAAACTTTTGCTTTCACCGCTCTAATTTGGTCGGGATATATTTAATTTGGATTTCTCCAACAGGGTCACTCTTCCTTGATCAATCCCTGAGCATCCTATATGCCCAAGCTCAAATCCTGCTCTAGATCAGCTAAACCTTCAAAGCAGCAATGCAAGAAGAAATCTGGTGGCTCTTCCAAAGCTTCTTCAGAGAAGATCCCGAAGGTACACATGAAATACATCGATAAATCTATGCCTGCCATAGAATTCTTTGCTCGCTTACAACAAGCAAATCCAAACGTGGTGGCTAAATTAGCTGAAGCAGCGTAGATTGATTTAGCTCGCAAGATGAGTGAGTTCCTTTATGTTGTGGTGAGTTTGACAATTTGGAAAAGGTCTCTTGTTTTGTAGTTAACAATTCCCTGATCATGTTCCTTTGTAGCCAATTGCCGTACCTAAACCGCTAGGTGGAGGTGGGAGAAGCTATGTGGCAGGAGGGACTACAGCAGGAGAGCGGTGCGCTACTAATTGACGTACCTATGACAGTTGCGGATCCTTTGCCTTTTGAGGTGCATTTCGTGCCATCAGCAGCTCCAATCACAATCGCTGCTGCTCCAAGATCCTCTAGTGCTCCTGTTGCTCCCAACGCCATGGCGATCTATGATGCAGCAGCCCATGTTTTGCCTACTGCCAGGAATTCTTGATATTTTCTTGTTTGCTGAATATGTTAAATGAAGCAGAAGGGGTCGGCTTTGTGGGCATCATCTCCAGCCGAGTTAGGTTGCTTGAGATGGCGAGCAGTATTGCACAGTAAGGAGGAGGCCGACTTCCGGGATCATCATTAGGAGGAGGAAGACATTGTTTTTATTCAGGATTTTGTTAAACTTCGTGGAGGTTTTTGTTCTCGTGTGTTTGATAATCTGGTGGGCAGGATTACGCTGGCCCAACGTATGGGCCGGGAGAGGATGCCCCAACTTATGAAGGATCATCAGCTCGAGTTGAATCGTATCGACGTACTGGACAATTCACTAGGCCAAACCTAGAAGGACGCCGAGAACCTTTTTTTACTGTAGTAGCATCAATTTAATTCAGAAAAAAAATAATTTCCCGTTTAATAAAATTAAAAAAATAGCCGCCAGACGCCCGTTGAATAGGCGGTATTTATGAATCGCCCGTTCAACGGGCGCTTATAGACCTACACAGCTAATAACGACTAACCAACGGGCGTGTAATAGCGCCAACGGTTCAGGGCGTGGGGCCGGTAAACATCGTCCGTTCATCGGGCGTTTTATGTACTGTCGCATAAAAACCGTCCGTTGGTGGGGCGTTTAATGCGCGCGGCAATAAATCGTCCGCTGGACGGGCGCTAAATCGCCCTTAACCCTCGCGCGCCGGCGCTGGATCGGCACAGTGACCATTTGCGCGCTGCGGCAGAGGAAAAAAAGAGGAGAGGAGAAAGAGAGGGAGAAGAGGAGGAGGAGAGGAGAAAGGGAGGGAGAAGAGGAGGAAGAGAGGGAGAAGAGGAGAGAAAAAGAAGGTAATTTTAAACCTTTCGTATATTTATTTCGTAATATTGCAAAATAAGGTAGGTTAGCAATATTTCGTTTAAAGCGTAAATTTAGCGATTAGGTTTCGATAAGTAGCTGTATTTTATGTAATTTTTATATACATTTGATTTAGAGGTTTAAATTAGAATAATATTCCGATATGTTTTTTGTATGAATATGTAAATGAGTTTTAGGATTTAATGTTTTATAATATATGCGGTAGTTTGTAGTCTATATTTAGGGTTATAACTAGGGTTGTAAGGGGGGCAATACGTTGATTTAATGCGTATGTTAATTTTTGTTCAGTTTGCGGTTAGGGTTTATAAATTTAGAGAACATGTGGCGCCACCCACCGAGGTCAGTCCCGATACACCGTCCTCGAGCTCCAAACGCTGGTTGGTTGAGCCAGGGCTGGGACAAATGCAGGTAACCAAACAACCTCTATAACACTATTTACTACACATTCTATCCATCTTCATAAAATTTCTTCGCATTTTACACCACTCTGAACAAAAAATTTTCTCACACTTTATTTTACAGTTTTTTTTTTCTCCGGACGCTCTAAATGGATCGATGCACTTTGGAGTAAACTAAGGGCAGGGTCGAACTAACTTAAAGTTTCACGATAACTACCAATCAGATGCCCAATGTGAGGATACGTCAGCAAAACGGGGATCAGCTGACAAAACCATTGCAATGATTGGGGATCAGACAAAACCATTGCAATAATTGGGGATCAGACAAAACCATTCCATTAATTTTGGACTCGATCGAGTCAACAAAACAATGGAAGGTAGCTAACCTTCCCCTCTACAAAACATTGAACTGGGTGGGCGAGCGAGAAAATCGATAGTAAAGCAACCAAGTCTGTCACGTGAAGCATTTCTTGTGCAGTGGTCGAACAGCAGCGAGGCAGCAGGAGCAGCACCATGGAGGTAGAGCGAGTGCTTCGTATGGCCGGGGGCCAAGGCGAGAACAGCTACACCTCCAATTCCAGGCTCACTGTTAGTTTATTTCTTCTCTGTTTAGAGCAGTTCTAATGCAAGATTTCTAAACATCATTTTTATATAGACGATACCATGTCATCTAGAAACTATAAAAGAAACGGTATCTCCATTGCATTGTATGTCATTATTGTTTCTATCATTAATACTTTCTCCTTTTTAAAGTCACTTTCTCCCTGCGCATTAATTCTAAAGCTTTGGGATGAGCATAGAAATGGTGCAATCTCCTTCTCTCTCTGCATTAATTTATGTCATGTTATTTTTTTATTCTACATGGCATATCAAGAAACGAGTGAAGAAACTACATTATATAAGTGCCATAGAACCTCCTTTTTTTCTTGAGAAGAATGCTACTGAAAAGCACCGAGGAGAGGTTCCTCTAGTTGTCGTTTCTAGCGGACGGTGAGGAGGACGCTAGGGGTGGATATGAAAAAGAGTACATGGGTTGTTGGGATCACGACACTAGTTTATAGTCTGCACCATTTGTATACCTATTTTATCATTATATTTATATAGGATGTTCCTGAAAACGTCGAGCATGTTTCACTCTGGCCAATACACTATATATCCGAGGGAGGGTTCACAATTTCGTAAAGTGCGCTCCTATAGTTAGGGGAGAAGCCGCTCGATAAAACCAGTCTCAAAGAGCATTTTTTAAAAGCTACTTGGTCCTACATAAAGTGTCTTTTCGTAAAAAATGTTGTTCCTTTTCTTTTATAAAAGTCGAATAAATGAACATAAAATTTTCAATTCAGATTTTATCTTAGTTTTAAAAGGTTTTTTTGTCCTTGGTTAGGCGTTATGCTGCCTCTTTCTCCTCCTGTTATAGCTTTTTTCATTTTCTCTATATATTAAAAACCATTAACACATGTTGTGGTTTTTCCCCTGACATAACATTCCACACAAACTTGTTTAAATCGCATTAACTTTTCATCAAGGTGGTAGTACGACTTAGGCGTGAGAGAATTGATGAAGAAAATGTGATTATTCAAAGAAGGTCATGGTGATGCTTGGAACAAGGGCAATGGTGTGGTCGCACTTAAGAAGATGTTAAGGGTGATGACGATGTATGGTATGACATCAAAAAGCAACAGTACAAATTAGGGTAGAAGTGATCAAGTGATAAGGAGTATTAATTTCACCCATAGGTGGCATAATGGGCAATTTGTATCCAAAATTGCCTAATTGCCTATGTCCGTGGCTACCTTGGGTTTCAAGATGATTCTATTTTGAATTCTTTTCACTACTTTGGTTTCAAAGTAGAAAAGGCTAAGCGAACGCTGGTTTTAAATCCGTCTTCCGCACCTCCATCCCCTCCCATCATCGGGCTCCTTCTTAGCCTACGGTACACAAAGATCTCTCTACCCCCCATCTTTAAACCCAAACCCGGTGGTGATGATGGCGACGTCAACAAGGTCGCAACGGTGCGGAGGAAGGAGGAGAACAACACGTGATGGACGCAGAGACATCGTAAGGCAGAGGAGGATGTATTTTGTCATGCTATAGTATTGTAGCAATCCTCTAAAGAAAATTCATCATGTGTGGACTGTTGAGCCCGCTAGCAACGACGCGTGACCGCTTAATCAGCCAAACCAAGTGGACCTAGTCTAATTGTGTAGTATCGTTTTGTGGCAATGGCTACCAAGTTAACATCTTGTAACAATATTATGTATCAATGTCCATCAGACTAACATCTCATAACAAAGAAAATTCATCATGTGCTGAATCCACTAGCCATCACAAAGCGTGCCTAAGTTAAACTTCTAAAATAAATAAATTCTGTTTAGATGGAACATGAAATCAATTTAAAGCTTCCTAAATGATCCTCCAAGTGAAATCTACAGTGGGTTTGCAGTCTAGCAGTGGAAGTGAGGTTGTTCATTTCCATCCTCCAAGTTTGATCCCTAGGATCACTATATATTTATGATGGCCTATCTCTCATGATGTAGAGGCAGAAATTCTGTTTTATTTCTAAAAAAAGAGGTTGACACTTTGCTTTATTTCTTACAAAAATTAAAAATAAATTTTGGGGGATAAATGGAATATTTATCATTGTGTACCTCTCATGACATATAGGCCACAATTTTAAAATTAAAAAATATATACTCAAATCTAGGGGATCAATGGAATATTTATGTATACCTCTCATCATGTAGACATGGGAATTTGAAATTTAGGGGGATACGATATAGAGGCCAGAATTCCAAAAAAAAAAAAAGTTTCAAATTTTGGGGATTAAAATTGTATCTTATTTATTTTAAAAAAGAAGTCGAATTTAGGTTGATCCATTGATGCCATTTCTAAAAAGTATATATTTTCTCTGTTTTCAAAATTTAAAACATGCATGTATTTGAAAAGGTCAACGTTTGTAAATTTTGACTAATAATTAAGCTAAAACTTATAAGTTTAGTGTTATGTATGTGCTATAGTTGGACTCGTCCTTTCATACGGAGTATTATGTTAGTTTTGTAAATTATGGTGATATCTTGTGAAACAAATTAATGGACAAAATTATACGTTGGAGAACATGTTAAAAAATTATACGTCCTATATTTTAAAACGGAGAGAATATAAAAAGGCAATTTTGGGGATCCCTAAATTTAGCTACATAGGATGAAATCTGTTGGACTTTTACCTTGCAGGAAAGGGACGCAATGCAGACCAAGCCGGTGCTTAGGAAGGCCATCCACGGGGTGTGTACGTCGCTCTCCTTTCCCGGAGGAGTCGTCGTCGTGGCGGACCTCGGCTGCTCGGCGGGGCCCAACACGCTGCAGCTCGTCTCCGACGTGATGGCCATGGTCTCCGACCACTTGGACAAGGCGGAGGTGCAGTTCTTCCTCAACGATCTCTCGGGCAACGACTTCAACCTCACCTTCCGGTCGCTGGAGCCGCTCTGGAATCTCGCCGCCGCCGGCGAGGCGGCTGCGGCGCCTCTCTGCTTCATAGCTGGGATGCCGGGCTCCTTCTACACGAGGCTCTTCCCGAGGAACAGCGTTCACCTCTTCCACTCGAGCTATGCTCTCATGTGGCGCTCTAAGGTATAATAGTTAATTCATGTTGCATCTCCCGTTGTCCGTTAATGACATGTAGCACATGCACATGTTTGGTTACTTTGCGTCTCTTAGCCTAGCCGGCCCATACGAGGCTCATGCCTACTTAACCTAGCTAATATTTTTTTGAGGTGTGCCAAGGTCTAGCCCGACCCTCACTAAGCTCCGTCTCTGATCCCTTTGCATAGCTGCATCCCACCATACTAACTAAACCATACAGTACAATTAATTTGCCAAAACAGAAATCATTGCGTGTATGCTAAGTACTGGTTAAATCCTGGATAATATTTATGTTGTCTATAATTTATAAGATCCTAAAAATATTCGTTCCGTAAAATGTGACCCATAACTATATCTTTGTACATTGACCATAGGTTCCCGAGGAGATATCAAGAGGCACGTATCTAAACAAAGGCAACATCTACATCGGGAAGACTACACCTCCAGCCGTCGTAAAACTGTTTCAAGAACAGTTCCAAAAGGACTTCTCACTGTTCCTTGCACTGCGCTCCCAAGAACTCGTCACCAACGGCTATATGGTGCTCACATTTCTGGGTCGGAAGAGTACGGAGATGCTCATGCATGGCGAGGTGGGCAGCATGTGGGAATTGCTTGCACAAGCCTTCCAATTTCTTGTCCAACAGGTAGAGAAATATATTTCTGTTCTGGTTCAAATGTATTGCATATAATTTATTATAGGGTAATATGAATGGTCGGCAATAGTTTTGTTGCAATTTTGAAAAATCCTTAGAAAATAGTCTATACTGAAAATCAAGTCATGCATAATTCCAAAATGCTATTTTTTCGTACAACATTGTAAAGTGTTAAACCTGCCTAGTGCTATTCTAAAATGATGATGCTATTACAAAATTTTTTGGCCAAATATATACCCCATACAACCCTACCCCTCCTTCGTTTATCCAACCTTCTCCTACCTGAAAGCACATCATCGATGAGCTCTATTCCCCATGTATGCCACTACCCAAGCACGTTGCCTGCGAGTACCTCATGGGACGTTGCCGAGGCCGCCATTGCTAGGTTAGACCTGAGCTACTAGTTGGCCGCATGCCTCCTATTGACGACCAATCATAAACTTTGATCATCTCCAGCCAACCCTATATTTGGCCACCTCATCTTAGCAACCATCTCATCTTGTCATCCATTTCCTCGATTTAAGCCCCATCCTCTAGTCAGATCTATAGCTAGCTTAGGGTCTTGACCATGGTGGCATAATTGGCATTGGAGGATATAAGAGCATCTCCAATGATGTAGATAGTTGCTAGATATAAACAAGTGTCATGTTATCTATATGTAGTATATAGCCAGCCTTTTCAATAGACTAGTTATAGCATTGTCTATAAGATTGAATATGTGTTCACATGCAATAGATAATAAGTGCATTGGAATCAACTATAGACTACCTGTAAGTTAGTAGATAGCACACACTCATTCTCTCCACATAAGCAAAAGGCTGAGTTGAAATCCTTATATCTAGTTGACATGGCACCATTGAAGATGCTCTAAGGCTTGATGGCCCGTGGTGCGCCGTGCGCGTCATTGAGCTCTTCAATGGAGAAGTTCAACTACTCAAGTGGCATGCATGGTCGCTTGGCTAGAGCAAGATATAGAACATGGAGGCTGTGCGAAAGGTTAGGAGAGAGCTAGGGAGCCGGGGCCTCACAGTGAGGTATAGGCCTTGTTCTTTTCAGCGTATCGTTGCGTTTGTGTATTACTGTGGCAAATTTGAGAGCACTCAAAATAAGGTCTAAAGATTATAAAAAAATAATTAAAAAATAGTTTTAGAATATTTAGAACGACTACTAAAAGTCACGAAAAAATCGTCGCAAATTATGATAACATATAGGCTATATAAAAATAACAAGATTTGCTACAGTAATAGGCAACGGTACGATACGCTGAAAAGAACAAGGCCATAGGAGAGAGAGATGGCTGATGGTGCATGGAGATGGAGTAGTCGTAGGCATGTAATTTACCTTGTAAATAAAAAAATCATTGTTGATTTGCTACTCCAAAGTTGATAGCTCCACACATATCATTCATGCGTACGTTGTTATATCCTTAAATGCACAACTTTTTATAATAGCAAATGTTCAGATCTCCTATAAATAAGCAATGATAACTAGCGTTCAAACCAGTATTTTGACTGTTGACGGCTAAAACAACCTTTTCCTTTTAACTAAGGCCTCTTTTATTATCTATTCCAGTTTATAGAAAGAGGTATGAAAAGCCTAAACAAATTATTAATAATATTTTTGAGATCTTTGAGAAAAAACTTATAAAGTTTTGAAAATTTTATTTAAAAATGTTACATTGAATGGTTTATAAAAAAAAATTATATAGAACTAGAATCGAACTAAAATAAGGAATCAAATAGGGTCCAAGAGAGCTTATGAGTGGCAGGGCCGTGTGAAGGAGGACGACCTGACCAGCTTCAACCTGCCGTACTACGCGCCATCGGCCGACGAAGTGAAGGCGCTCGTGGAGGAGAGCGAGCTCTTCGACGTCGAACACATCGGGCTCTTCGAGTCGGACTGGGACCGCCGCGGCGGCGCCGGAGACTCGGGCGGCGAGGCGGCGGCCGACTTCGAGCGCAGCGGCGCGAGCATCTCCAGGGGCGTGAGGTCGGTGGCGGAGCCCCTGATCGTGGACCACTTCGGCGCCGGCATCGTCGACGAGCTCTTCCTCGTGTTCGCCTCCATCCTCTCCGGCCACCTCCAGAAAGGCAAGGCGGAGTACCCTGTCCTTCTCGTGTCGCTCAAGGCAAGGCCCCATTGAGGTTGAGGGGACACACACACATACACACACATAATATTATGCATATATAGGTGGATTTGGATCACAATTCACAGCCTCACAGGCAGCAAGAGTGCTTATGTGTACGTCTCCTTTCGTTACTGGTTCATGCATGTATGCAAGTTGTTAGATAATAGACTTCACGTGATAATACCGGAGGTTCTTATCTGCTAGTTAGTTGAGAGGTTGTTATTACTTCATGTAAATCTTTCCTGAGATTGTGCTGGATTTAGCTAATCTCCAGGAGTGTTGTAACGCCACGGCATGGGGCTGTTCCTGCCATATATAACGCTGCAGGTCATGCATGCGAAAGTTCATAATAGGGGCGGTTTTCGATGCGCCGTTCATTTCAATGGAGACATCTTTGTCTCCGTTCAGTCATCGGATGTTGCTAATGACCTCGAGGATACGAAAGAAAACTTTAGCATGGTAGATGTGGTTTTCAGACGCATCCACCGACTTATTCCTTTTAGCGTAGCAGAGCTGGACCCATGCACCTACAGTCCAATTGTGCCACGAGGTTCGGTATCCACTGACTTATTCCTTTTAGCGTAGCAGAACTGGACCCATGCACCTATAGTCCAATTGTGCCACGAGGTTCGGTTGGGATGATGAGGAAAAAGAAGAAACGTTGCTTTAGTATCTAAATTTAGATTGTTCGATTTTTATTAGTATTAAATAATGATAATTGACAAACATATGGCGTTCTATTAGTAGAGATTTATTTGCTTTATGTCATGTTTGCCATTTTATTTCAAGATTGGATGATGTATTTATGTTGGTATTCATTGTCTTGTTATGGCTATTGTTAAAATGCTACTGTGACATATATTAAGATGTGTTATGGGTATTGTTAAAATGCTACGTGACATACCTATTGTGCAATTTTTCTGGTGTGCTATAAAAAATGTTCATATCAAAATTTTCGGAATTGATGTTTGCCATGATGATATAGCTTTTTTAATCATAGTTTGTGTTTTATGGAGTTGAACTTGTGCGGTTGGTTTGTTTTGATACAAGCATGTGTCTCCCCCACCAACGATTATTGACACATGAATAATAAGTTTGCATTAAGCGCAGTTTTTTTGCACTAAATAATGATTGACAAAAAAAAAAGGTTTCTTTGCTCATTGTGCAATTTTCTTTTATTTCTATATCTATATCCCAACTAAATGTATGTCCCGTAGCAACGCACGGGCACCCTACTAGTGGAACATGATGTTCAACCTTGAAAAAGAAGGCATGCCAGGAGAGAGCGAGGTGGAGGCGCAAGAAAAAAAGACATGTGCAGCAAACAAGAAGAAAGGGCAGGCGTGAGGTGCGCACGGCACAAGGCGATGTGCGGCAAAAACTAAACAAGCACTAACTAATTGATCAGCCATTCCAATACATGGTTCAAACGGCATACTGTTCCAACTTCCCACGCCGAGTTCAAGAAACTAAGTACAAATCTGTGGATTCAACAAATGAACCACTGGCACGACAAAAGTTCTAGATAATGCTGCAGGATAAATGCAAGTGCAGTCAAGCACTTAGCAAACCTAGGGGGAAACTCCAAAGTACTGTAGCAGATATAGAGGAGCTGCTGGGAGGACGGAATCTTTTAGAGTGTAGCATAAATTGTGAAGGAAATTTGGAGGGGTGAATAGGGATATGGAGGTATAGTGTTTTGGAGGGACATATAGAGTATCGGTTGGGTATGCTACCTCCTCGATCTTGGGGCCAGCACAGATGCCGCCTACCGGGGGAGTGTCGTCCACATCCATGCCACCGGCCATGTCGGCACTGGCTCCCTGGTACATGCATCTTGGCGATGATGGGGTCCTCGATCTTCTTCTTGTCCGCAGCTAGGAGCTTGGAGGCGACATTCTCGTCCTTGATGGTGTTGCGCATGTTACTTGTAGGTGTAGTTCTCCATATAGTTCTTGGCCTCCACCTTCTTCCTGTGCTCCTCGTCCTCGGACAGGCAGCACCTTGACCAGCCACACGAGGTCCCTAGGAAAAAAATGAGATTTTTGAGGAAAAAACCTCATAAAGCTTAAAAAAACTAAAAAATGCTACACTGAATTACCTATACAAGTAATAATAGGGGGCTGATACACAATGGTATCCTGTGTTGAAGATAGCGATCACTTAGCTAACCGTAGTCTGTTAGATACGTACTGAACTTTGTATATATCTGATTGAGTCTGTTGTAACAGCTCATGTAATTCCTCCGGTGCTTTCACCGCCATCTATATATTCAGGCCAGCGCAACTCAGTTGAGTGTGGCGCAACAATCTGATTGCCAGTACTTTTACATGGTATCAGAGGGTAAGGTTAGACACCATCTACGTGTAGCCATTAATTGCCGGCGCTAGCCCAAGCTTTAGCCATCCCATCAACATCAAGTTGTCGCGGGACAATTTCCTTCTGTGAAAGGCTCGGCTGCTGCCATATCTCCGAGGGCAACAGCTCCTACGATTTGTTGATGGATCCTCAAAGGCACCTGATGCTACGGTGAAGAAGACCAACGAGAAGGGGGAGGAGGTCGATGTCCCATCTCGGTGGGAGAGCTCTACCCACAGCTCCTCAACTATGAGGCTTGTCTAGCACTCTACAGAGGAGCCAACATAGTGGAAGTGGGACTTTCACTATTATCTCATGCTGCAATGCCATTAAAATTTTGGGATGAAGCATTCCAAGCTACCACCTACTTGATTAATTGTGTTCCTAGCGGAGTTATCCAAAATGTTAGCCCATTAAAAAATTGTTTTGGCAAAAACCGGACTACTCCTCCTTGAGAATTTTTGGTTGTGCTTGTTGGCCTCATCTACGCCCCTACAATAAGCATAAACTTCAATTCCGGTCTAAACGGTGTGTTTTCCTTGGTTTCAGTAATATGCACAAAGGCTTCAAGTGACTAGATATCTCCTCTGGTCATGTATATATTTCTAGAGATGTGGTTTTTGATGAAACCGTGTTTCCTTTTTCTTAGCTTCATGCGAATGCAGGAGCTCGTCTTCGAGCATAAATTCTCCTTTTGCCACCTACTGTAGCAAATACTAGTGGGGATGAACAAGTATAAAACCATATGGCTAATCCATTGCCTGATAATGTTTCATCTAATGCAATTAATGTTTTCAATGAGGCGGTTTCAGCAGATCCAGTTGGCACTGATTTTGGAGTTGATTCGTCCGACACACAGCAGCAATCAGATGCAGCGCCTGGGCGATGGGAGTCTGTGTCATCCACGTCCAGCCATTCCACAGGTGCCATGCAGGAAGACCGCATGCCTGTGCATGGTCCTGCTTCACCGCACCAATCGGAGGGGGCAATGTCCAGATGCCTCTGATCACGCCGATCGGCTTGTTTTGGATAACGCTGAGTTTCCTTCTGATGGCGCTCTGTCTCCTCCTGCCTTGACAGTGGATGAAGGTGCAGCAGATGAGGTGATGGCAGATGATGTGATGAATGCTCCTGTGGCAACCAGACCGCATACCAGATTGCAAAGTGGCATATGAAAAGAGAAGTTATACACTGATGGCATGATCAAATATTCATGTTTTACTGCCTCTGGTGAACCGAGTAATGATGTAGAAGCCTTAAAGGATAAAAATTGGAAACTAGCAATGGATTCTGAGTATGAAGCTTTAGTAAAAAATAAAACATGGAATCTAGTTCCTCCCCAGAGAGGGAAAAATGTTATTGGCTGTAAATGGGTATATAAAGTTAAAAGAAAGGTTGATGGAACACTAAACAGATATAAAGCTCATCTAGTAGCCAAAGGTTTTAAGCAGCGCTAGGGAATAGATTATGAAGATACCTTCAGTCCTATAGTCAAAGCTGCTACAATAAGAATAATTCTGTCTATAGCTGTTTCTAGAGGATGGAGTCTGAGACAGTTAGATGTACAGAATGCTTTTCTTCATGGGCTCTTAGAAGAGGAAGCCTATATGCAGCAACCCCCAGGGTTCGAAGATTCCACTAAACCACACTACATATGCAAACTTGATAAAACCCTGTATGGTTTAAAACAGGCCCCAAAAGCCTGGTTTGCTAGATTAAGTAAAAAGTTAGTTGAGCTTGGGTTTAGTGCTTCAAAGGCCGACACTTCATTGTTTTTCTTCAATAAAGGAGATGTTATATTTGTTTTGGTATATGTTGATGATATAATTGTAGCCAGTTCTTCAGAGAGGGCAACAACAGCATTGCTTCGAGATCTGAAGGAGTTTGCTCTCAAAGATCTGGGTAAGCTACGTACACTATTTTCTTGGCATAGAGGTGAGCAAGGTACAAAATAGTATTGTTCTAACATAGGATAAGTATGCTACTGATTTGTTGAAGAAAGTTGGCTTGGCGAACTATAAGCCTGCGGCAACACCTTTGTCAGTAAGTGAAAAGCTCTCTTTACATGAAGGATCATTATTGGGGACTAATGATGCAACTCAATATAGAAGCATAGTTGGTGCCCTACAGTATTTAACACTTACTAGACCAGACATATCCTTCTCTGTTAATAAAGTACTCTGCCAGTTTTTACATGCTCCAACTACAGTACATTGGATAGCTGTTAAGAGAATACTCAGATATCTGAAGCAGTGTACCAAGTTGGGGCTTAACATACATAGATCAGGTTCCACACTTGTCGGTGGCTTTTCTGATGCAGACTGGGCTGGCAGTTTAGATGATAGAAGATCAACTGGTGGATTTGCTATATTTATAGGATCAAACCTAGTGTCATGGAGTGCCAGGAAGCAAGCTACAATATCAAGATCTAGCACAGAGTCTGAATATAAGGCTATAGCTAATGCCACAGCAAAGATCATGTGGATACAGACTTTACTTGCTGAGTTAGGGATCAAGAGTCCTCAAGCAGCCAAGATTTGGTGTGATAATCTTGGTGCTAAATATTTATCAGCAAATTCTGTGTTTCATGCCAGAACAAAGCACATAGAAGTTGATTATCACTTCGTCAGAGAACGAGTAAGTCGCAAATTGTCAGAAATTGATTTTGTATCTTCTGGTGATCAAATTGCAGATGGGTTTACTAAACCATTATCGATTCGTCTACTGGAGAACTTCAAAGTCAATCTTAACCTCACGCGGTTATGATTCAGAGAGGGTGTTAGATGATAGACTCGTTTTCATATGTGATAATACTGGAGGTTCTTATCTACTAGTTAGTTGAGAGGTTATTTTGTTTCATGTAAATCTTTCCTGATATTGTGCTGGATATAGCTTATCTCCAGGAGTGTTGTAACGCCACGGCATGGGGCTGTTCCTGCCATATATAACACGCAGGCGACGCACGGAATAGGTGTGTTCGTTTCTCCCAAATATCTCACAGTGCTCTCTCGAGTACTCGTCTTAGCAGCGACTGCTGACGTCTAGGAGGCACTGGAACGCATGTTCGCCTCCCACTCGAGGGCGAGATTGATCCAGATCCGTCGACAACTTGCAACTGCGCGCAAGGGTGCGCAATCCATGGCTGACTACTACAACAAAGTAAAGAGCTACTAGTGATCATCCTGATATTTGACAAAGAATGCTACCTGGTATAGCCGTATAGGGCCGACTACGCGCGCTGCTACGCAGCGAAGCGCGCCGGTGACTGCAAGCTGGTGCACTCCGGCGGGCCGTATGGAGAGAACATCTTCTGGGGTTCGGCAGGGAGGGCAGGGGCGGAGCCAAGAAGGCCCATGGGGGTGCACACGAACCCCGGTTCAATAAAAAATTTAGCGAGAGCGAACGCATATATACTACCGGTGCACCCCCTCAACCCAACACTTGTGCACCAGGGACATTCCGACGCTCAGCTGACGGAGGTAATTCCAGCCCAAAGTGTAGCATGTATGTATGTTTCCACTTTCCAGTGTCCTTCCCTCGTGGGCCAATACGAATAGTAGTACTATTTGGTTCTTTCTTTGGGCCGAGTTACACCTCAACCAAGGTTGCGGCGCTTGATGAACAAACCCTTGACGGCACACCGCAGATCTCGTCGATGCCGGTGCCATGCGCCTGCGCAGTCGTCTTCTCGCAGCTTGAAGCCTCAAAACTCATCACTTCCTCAGTTCCTCGCCTTCGTTGGTGTCTTCACCATTTGCAGTCATCAAGGTACTTGGTGATGGCGAGAACAAGATACAATTAATGGTTGGGGGAATCGTCTTTTCCTCACATATTTTGAATCACCAACTGACATATGGTATTTACTTCATTCTTAATCTCCCTATTTTTTATTGTTGCAATATAGATATTCCACTTGATTGTCAGTCACCGGTTTTGGCCTTTTGAATATATTAAACTAGAGTTGGGCAATGGAAACGTACAACCAAATGGGAGATTGGAATGATTATGTGTTTTGGCAATGGTTACCATTTTGCTATTACAAAAAATGCCTATAGTTTTTCCCCGTGATTTCACTATTGGACCATTTTTACCCGTGGTTTCACCTCTAGTTCTTTTATTATGTTACTATCACTTAGAAATTACACATATCCACAGGCGTATGGGTGAACCCCGAAAATTTTTGTTCTAGCTCCGCCCCTGGGGGAGGGCGTGGAGCGCTGCGGATGCGGTGGGGTCGTGGGTGGGGGAGAAGAAGGACTACCACTACGACACCAACACCTGCAACCCCGGCAAGGTGTGCGGCCACTATACCTAGGTGGTGTGGCACAAGTCCACACGCATCGGCTGCGCCCGCGTCGTCTGCGCCGCCAACCGTCTTCATCGTGTGCAGCTACGACCCGCCGGGCAACTTGAACGGCGAGCGCCCGTTCCTCTCCCTCAGCGATCCCACGCTGCCGCCAAGTAGTTAGCTAGCTGCAGGCTGCAGCTGCTTGCCTAGTTGCCTGTGGTTTTTGTTGAGTGAATATTTTAAATATTGTGTGATGAGGTGATTTTCCAATTTACTAATCTTGAACTAATGATTTTTGGTGAGATTTGGATATATGTGATTGATTTTGTAGGAAGAAGAAAGGAAAAAAGGAAGGAAAAAGGAAAAAGGAAAAGAAAAGAAAAGAAGAAAGTGTGTGTGTGCATGCACAGGTGTGCGTATGTGCATGCGTGCTGCGTGCAGCAGGCCGGCCCAGCGAGGCCAGAGGCAGCGCACACAGGCAGGCGAGCCCAGGTGGGGCGCAACAGCAGGCCCAGGTGGGTCTGATACCAATTGTAGGATCGTAGGCGCTAAATACCCCTAATTAGCGGAAGCAAACAATGAAAGTAGATATTCATGCAAGATTAGAAAAACATTACCAGAGACGCACACGTTTGGTAACGCAGTTCGGCACCTGCCTACATCTGCGGGGCAATGATTTCGAGCGCTCCTCCCCAATCAAATCCATTTACAAAGAAATACGAATATGCTCTGGTCTGTATTACCTTGCTCTGCAACATCTCCTGGCTACACCTTACCTGATGTCTACTGCCCTGGTACAGCTTCTGCAAGCCTAACACAACCCCTCGCTCATCTGCCTCTCTTCCTGAACAAATCTCTTCTAATCTTCCTCTAATCTCTCTCTAATCTCCTCTAATCACCTCTGGAATTTCCCTAGTTTTTGTAGCGGTCATTAACATATGGAAACCCTAAAAACTCTTCTTAATCCGGAGCCTCGTCGTCTCCTTTTATAGTGAAAATATCACGAATCTATTTCGGGCTCGAATTTCTACTCCAACTCAGCCTGGCATGCTATAGCCCTCCTCGGCGTCGGCCACCGCTGGGCTGCGAGCTCCACACTTGGGCCGGCCTGCTGCACCTCCCAACCACGCGCTCCCAGCCGCACAGCTTTCCTCCTGGGCCATGTGCCGCACGCGCACGCATAGCCTTCACGCTCCACATGCATGCACTCATCAAGGGGGAGATTGTTGAGTGAATATTTTAAATATTATGTGATCAGGTGATATTTACTAATCTTGAACTAATGATTTTTGGTGAGATTTGGATATATGTGATTGATTTTGTAGGAAGAAGAAAGGAAAAAGGAAAAGAAAAGAAAAGAAGAAAGTGTGTGTGTGTGTGTGTGTGTGTGCATGCACAGGTGTGCGTGTGTGCATGCGTGCTGCATGCAGCAGGCCGGCCCAGCGAGGCTAGAGGCAGCGCACGCAGGGCAGGCGGGCCCAAGTGGGGCGCAGCAGCAGGCCTAGGCGGGTCTAGTGCGGGCTGTAGCAGGCTAGGCCGAGTTGGAGTAGAAATTCGAGCCTGAAATAGATTCGTGTTTTTTACACTATAAAAGGAGACTAGGAGGCTCGGAATTTTAAGGAGTTTTAGGGTTTCCACGTGCTAATGACGGTTATGAAAATTAGGGAAATTTCAGAGGTGATTAGAAGAGATTAGAGAGAGATTAGAGGAGGATTAGAAGAGATTTTATCAAGGAAGAGAAGCAGATGAGCGAGGGGTTGTGTTAGGCTTGCAGAAGCTATAGCAGGGCAGTAGACGTCGTGTGAGACATGGCCAGGAGCTATTGCAGAGCAAGGTAACACATACCAGAGCAGATCTATATTTCTTTGTGAAAGGATTTGATTGGGGAGGAGCGCCCGGAATCATTGCCCCGCAGATGTAGGCAGGTGCCGAACTGCGTTATCAAATGTGTGCGTTTTTGGTAATGTTTTTCTAATCTTGCATGAGTATATACTTTCATCATTTGCTTTCGCTAATTAGCGGTATTTAGCGCCTATGATCCTACAGTTTTTGTGAGCATAAATAAGCAGTTAAGCTCGTGCACTTGGCTTTCTTGTTTTCTATGATCGATCCTCATGTAATCGTATTCGTGACTCGTGAGTGAGTGGTTGAAGTTCTCCCTTTTATGAACGCATGCTGAGCTAGACGTTCTCTGTTGTAATCTGCATCTATTCTACTATACATATATACCCCTAGCTGAGCGTCTGCCATCCGGCAACCATCCCCTTTCCCATTTTCAAACAACGTCACCGAAAAAATTAGCCGTCTGATTGCGTCGACCGCCGTACAGGAATCCCTAGGATAAAGAACATTGCGCTACCTGAGCACCTGCCATCCAACATCTTTACCCTTTCATGTTTTCCAACCACGTCATCGAAAAAAACTGGCTATCTGATCACTCTCCATCGACCGATCTTTCGTCCAGGAATCTCCTGGACAAAAACATCGCGTTAGCTGAGCGTCTGCCATCCGACACCTATTCCCTTTCCCGTTTTTGTACCACTAGTTGTGATAGCGCGCGGTGACCGCGCGCATGATCAATTTAATATTTGTATTTGTTTGTATATTATGAAGCAGGGTTAATTGTCGCCCGTGAGACCAGACTTTGCTTTTGCTCTATAAAGTTAACATGAAAATTCTAGCCAATTCATCTGTTTTAGAATGTTCTACTACCAATTTGTCAATAAATTATTGTTTTCATCGTAGCAATGTGGACACTCCACTATCGAAACAAAAAAAGAACTACTGATGCGCATGCGGAGTTGAATGGAAAACACAATCATACATTCATACGGACCACTATTTACCATATGATTTGTTCGAATGTTTACCTAAACCACCAGCAAAGCATCTACTAGGTTCTACCAAAGGTGAAAAATAAGAAATTGTCCGGGCGCTTAGCTTCCTCTAGGAGCTAACTTCTCCCAGAAGCTAGGGAAAAAATTGCTGAAATAATCAACAGTTAAATAGCAATTAATAAAATAATCCACTGCAAAAATAAATTACCTAAATAGCTATGGGTCCCGCCACAGGGCATGGCGACCGACACACGGCAAGGAGGGAGCAGAGCTCCCACCACGGGGTGTGGCAAAAGCATTGCTCCCGCCACCCCGTGTGGCAAAAGCACCGCTCCTGCCACCCTGTATGGCAAAATCTCTGTTACGACGACACGTGTCACAACCGTAGGCGGGAGAACGGAGATTTCGCTGGAGACGGGCACGTCAATTGTTTTTACAATTCCAATTTTATCAAGTTTTGCAATTCTAATTTTGTTAAGTTTTAGAATTCAAATTTTACGAACTTTTCTATGGGAGCAAAGGCTCCCATGGATCATGGATGATCGATCACCGGTAATTCCGATCGATGCCTATTACAACTCATACTTCATAGAAACTACTATTTATATACATATCCGATACAACTTTTAACATTTTGAACTCTAAAAATTCAAATTTTGCTCAAACTTTTTCACCTGAAAATTTTCGATTGCTTACAGGAAACCCGGGATTTTTTAAAAAGGAACTCTTCCCTGGTCTGGCTTGTCACCGACACCACGCGGATTGCGTATATTCTCAAAGGCCAAAGCCGTCGAGAAAGGCCTATAAACTGTCGAGACAGCTCACTCTCGACAGCCAGCTGTCGAGATTTGGCTGTCGAGATAGAGTGGTCGAGAGAGACCTCTTGTCTCGACGACTTGGCCGTCGAGATTGTCTGTCTTGACGGCTTCGGGCCAGCCGTCGTAACAAATTCGCAAGGCAGGCGCGACCTATGGCAGCACCTTTCTCAACGGCTGCACAGTCCTACGGCCCAGCCCAATTAGCTAGTCACGATGGCTGCACAGCCATCGATATTACTTAGTCTGCCTCAGTTGCACCCGGGGATGCCGTGCGCTGGCAGGTGGGGCCATGGACACCTTTCTCGACGACCAAGACCTAGCCGTTGAGAATGTAGACCAGCAAAAAATTAGAAATTATAAAAAACACAATAATTTTGCAGCTGCTACTGCACCCAGCAGCAGCTGCCACATGCACACCCAAAAAACCCGCACATTCAAATTTCACACAATTTCACAGATACACATATATATCTC
>SPJY01020745.1:1494287-1535501 GCA_005191435.1 Raddia distichophylla
TTCATCTACAAACTGATGACGGCATACACATTTTTTGTTTTCAGATCAACACGATCTGATTTACATGAAGAGTCTAAGCTATTATCCCCCCCTCTCTGCTACCTACTTTATTTTTTTAAGGCCTACGCATCGAAGAGATCAACATACAATTTGTAGTGCACTTCACATTTTGCTGTCTCTATGGTAGTTCAGCCTGCCTGCTGTCTCTATGCTGTGCCTGTCTGTATGATTATATTAATTTGCACAATGCAGATTGAAAGAGGATTTTGATCTCCCTGGAAGTTTAGTTGATTTTGCGTGCCCCTTTGGTGGATTCTCACAAAAATACAATATATATGCAATGGTGTATCGGCTGAGTGTTTGGATTGTTTTTGAAGATGAGCCAGTCTTTGAGGCAGCTTTGGACAACAGATAGCTTTGCCTTACCCATGTTTAGATAAGGCGGCACGCTGTATTTTCGGACCGTTGTTTTGCTTTTCTTCCTTTTGGCTGGCCTGATGTATATTTGTTCATGTGTTTGTGTTATTACACATCGACAGGATAAAGACTTATATAAAAAAATTGAATCCTTCGTATCTTTCCTACATTTAATTCTTGATTGTTTTTTAAAATAGCCTAGCGCGCGCAAGCGCGCTTTCACCTCTAGTAATTGAAAATCACCGTCTGAACTCTGAAGTCACCATGTCTGCCGTACATTGCCGTCTATGCCGGCCATGTCTAACGTTCCCTAAAAACTCATTGTCCGGAGTTGAAAACATTTCACTTAGTCCAAAACACATCTAAACCAACTCCACAATCAAAATATCAACACAAGAACTCACAACTACCTCCAAAACCATGACTTTTAACTTGTAAGTCAAAAACTTTGTCAATACTCATTACAAAAACCGGGTGACCTTCTCTCAACACCGACAAAAAATACTTAAAAAAAATGTAAATTCCAACCTCATGCTGTCATGCAGGCAAGCCCAGCTATTTTCACTAGCTTTAATTCTGGCCAGCAAAAATACGTTTATATTTATCCACATTTTCTTGGCCGACGAAATTATGCAATTATTTTTATCAGTTGCGTTTTGACCGATGAAAATAACTTCTGCCGATGATAAAGCTTTGGATTCTTGTAGTGCTCATCCCTCTGCTCCAATAGGCACTTGATTCACATATTTCGTTGACGGGGCCTCAAATCTGCTTACCTTTGAAACCCGTCCTGTGGAACAGCACTAGTCCCTGGATCAGTACACTAGTACCATACATCATATAGTTGGATCATCACATACAATAATATAGGAGCTTTATTACAACAAAAGGGTATTGCCAAGTGCATATACTAAACTTGTAATTGTACATCGACAGAAGTTTATATTACAGCAAAAGAATTGCCCTTAAAGCGGAAGTTGCGCTATAACATCAGTGATAATCGTAAACTAAGCATGCAACTTCCGAACTGTAGGAGAGCTTAATGCTGGTCTTGAACATCGAAGGCAGGGTCGCCTTCCTCATGGCAAGCGTAATCTCCTTCATCTGGGTCTTGGTAATCTAAAAGAGTGAGTGTGTGCGAGGGTTAGTGCGCAATCAAACCGCACTAGCAAGTTAACACCGTCCTTAATGCATAATAGTGATTAAGGCTTTATAGTAGAGGTTGGGTTACTTTATTTGCACAAATGCCAATTTTTGAAATAAAATATATAAAAGCCTAAACCTAGCAGGTTTTCGAAAGGACATCTCCAAAAAGATGTCGAGGAAAGAATATATCAAGTTTCTTAACTCAGAATCCATTCCACCCAGGTGTCACCCTTGCCACCTAGACTTCCCTCTTATGCCACCCAAGCATGTTTCACCCCGTATCCCATCTTCTTTCTCCCACCATCATTCCGGGTCGGCAAACCCCGTTGCGGACCCTGTCTTCCTGAGTTTATATGAACTAGGGACCTAACTCCAACTCAATGACTGCCGTATCACGGATGGCATTGGTCACTGGCGCTCACCCCAGGTTGACAGTGTCAGATCCATCACTAAGTTATTACAAAAGGCTAAGATCCGCCATTACCTCAGGATATTTGGCAATTCGCTAGCCACTATAAGGCATATGCTCCTCGAGCTCATATATCACACAGAACATTGGTCACATAGACCCGCCAATCCTGCGCATCCGCGCGATGGCCACGCGTTGTGGTGTAGGGGACCATTTCTAACACACAGTACAATGGCTGACGGTAATCCGCTGGGCGACACCCCTCCAGACGAGCCCAAACTCAATCTGGGCTCCACCTTCCTCATGCATGCCTCTTACATAGGCATTCGTGCATATTTCCTAGGTCCACCCTGCCCATCACCCTTCTCTTCCATCATTCCCAACCACATTTCCCTCTTACATAGGCATATCGTGCATATTTCCTGGGTCCACCCTGCCCATCACCCTTCTCTTCCATCATTCCCATCCATGTTTCCCGTTTCCACACACCCCAGACAATAAACCCTACAATAGCAATTCAATCATGCAACTTACAAAACCCATCAAGATCAAGGTATGTAATGTATCATGTCCACCGGTAAGTTTTGGCTTACCAGTGCGGGATTGGTTACCCGATTAAGTCAGTAGACCTAAGCATGTCTAAGCAGTTTTTACCCAAGACTAGAAAGTCTAAATATTTTATATTTTATGTGGACATTCAATCAATCATGATATCAAGGAATCATGTAAGTTGAAAGCATATTTATCAAGGACAGGGCATGATATCATCATGATTAACGAACAGGCATTATCAAATCATAGCAAGCATGCACTTTTTATATTTAAAACAATATATCTTTGGAAAAACTGGGAATAAACATGGGCTAGGGTGTTAACTCGCCTTGAGGATCAGATGATTGAATATGACTATCCTCAGGATATCCTTCCTCAGGTCCGGATCCTCTGTTAAGAGTAATTATAACGAATTACGGAATATTCTAAATAAATTATGAATGCAATTGTTGGGCTAAGTGTTGGTCACGAATGGAAAGACTAAGCTGATGGTCTGGGGTCGATAGGGTCAAAAGTACTGAAATACCCCTAAATATATTTCTATTTGGAAAAAGTGGAATTATCTATATTTATGTCTTCTTTAATATATTGAGAGCCTCTTCTATAGACTAATCTTAATTTCATAATTTTCCCAGGGTGTGGAGTGCTTCTAGTATTTTACAGAATTTTCTAGGAATTTTCCTAGGTTATATGTTATTTTTAATAATTAGAAATGCATTTCTGGGATTTCTTATACGATTAATCTTCTGTGAATTCTCTTGGAACAGTACTGGGCCGAGCCCAGCACTGTGCGCGGCGCGTGCGGGCGGATCAGCCCAGCAACGCAGCACTGCGCGCCGGCCGAGCCGGCCCAATTGGCCTTCGGCCCAACCATGGCGCAGCACGCCCAGGACGGGGCGACGTCGATGGCGCATTTCCGGAAGATGTTTCCACTTAACCCGACACGCGGGACCGCAGGCCCACTTGGCAGCGCCACAGAGACACAGCGGAGAGAGAGACACATAGAGGGAGAGACTGACGCGTGGGACCCAGCGGCCAGTGGCGCATCCAGCGGCGGCACAGGAAAATGATGACGCCACGATGACGTCAGCATGACGTCATCGTCTTCTTCCTCCCGCCGGCGCGCGGTCCGGACAGCAAACCTCGGCTCGCCGGCGCTACAGGACCTCTCGTTGGTTGTAGGTGCTACCTACGGGTTACTCCTATCCGTCCGCGTCTAATGGGGGTCTTGGCATGGTCAATGGTGCCCAATCACGGCGGCGACATCGCCACCGGCGGCGGAGCGGTTCGGCTAAGCACGGCGACGGCAAAAGCATACGGCTTTGACTAAATTAACGATTGCTCAAGCTTCGGGACAGCATGAGGAGGCTTACCGTGGCCTTAGTTTGGACAGAGCGGCTCTGAATCAACCGGGCGACGTGCGACCCCGAGGCGGCTCCGAGCAGAGGAATGGCGGCGAGGCAACTCCGGCGATGCACTAGCCAAATTGGTTGAGGGGAAATGACCGTGAGGCAACGCACAAGCTACGGCCGAAAGCAATCGGAAGATAACGCACCGTGGTCAAAGAAATCCGAAGGTGCTTGGGAAGCTTAAACAACTCCGGCGAGCAATCCCGGCCGGTACAGCGACTCCGGCGACACGAGCGTCAAGCAGTAAGCTCAAGGCGGCCTTGCGAAGAAGACAAAAGGATTTAGAGGTCTCGGTTACGGCTCAAACGACGGAAACCGAGGGGTGGGGGCTTAGCTAGGGTTTTTATAGGAGCTCGGGGGCGGCGGAGACGGTCCCAGCGACGCCAGCTCATCGGGACTTAAGCGGTGGCGTCCAGATGTGGGAACCTGCTTGTTCCAGCGTGGCTTGGCGGCAGGGCCCCCTTGGTGAGGTGGAGCACCGGGATGAAGCGGCGCCGGCGTGAGCAGAGGATAGGGGCGAGCGACAGGGCAGGGGGAGAGAGGGTGAGCTGAGAGAGAGAGAAGGAATGGGCCAGGATTTGGCCCAAGCTTGGCCCAAGTGAAGCCCATTCGAAAACTTTGATGAATTTCAGCCATTTCAATTTGATATTTGAATTTGAATCCTAGTTTGAATGATTTTCAAATTGACACACTTTGGGGTGTTACATTCGTCTTCCTCTCTTGGATGAAAGATGAAGCTGAGCCGAGCCCGAGACGAGCTTAGCAAGGGGTCCGAGCTGTAAAGCAGGCTCTGCTTGGCTCGGTAGTGCCTCGCGAGCTACTCACGAGCGCTCGCGAGCTAGGGAAAATATTGGTCTCCCAACTTTCTAAGTCATTAACCATTACAAAATATAAGTTAGCATTGTACATATGAGTATCAAAATGACTTGTGCAAGCATATGTGCATTTTGGGCTATTTTATAGGTCCTTTTGGTAATAGGATATGTCATTTTCTAATGGTTAAGAGATGAAATAAATAGCATTAGTATGTAAATGAGCTGAGCTCGAGCGAGCTAGCCTCTGGCTCGGCTCGGCTCGTTAATGGCCATGAGCTAGAAAAGGGGCTCGGCTCTTGCTAATTTACAAACGAGCCGAGCACGAGCAACTCGCGAGTTTCGAGCTAAAATTCTAGCCCTACTCACAAACCTCATGAGCTGGCTCAAGTTCTTACAAAGTCTAAGCCAAGCACGTTCTCTAGCTCGCCCATCCTGCTCAGCTCGCAAAACAAGCCCGAGCTTAGGCCTTGTTCTTTTCAGCGTATCGTACCGTTGCATATTACTGTAGCAAATTTTGTTATTTTTATATAACCTATATGTTGTGATAATTCGTAACGATTTTTTCGTGGCTTTTAGTAGTCCTTCCAAAGATTTTAAAACTATTTTTAAATTATTTTTTATAATCTTTAGACTACTTTTCGAGGGCTCTTAAATTTGCTACAGTATTAAGCCAACGCAACGATACGCTTAAACATGTCTCGCTTGCTCAGGCTGACAGGTTTGGGCTCCACCCCTAGATATAGCATTAGATAAGCTCTTCTAGGTTTGGTTAATATTCTAGGAACATGAACTTTTACAATACGAAAGATCGTGTTGGCAATCTTGAACTCAAACCTGGCTACTAGAGGAGAAAATTTTGTCCGATATAAAAAGCACAGAAAAGTTGATTGTCCGATTTTGCAATTGACGGGCAAAACAG
Source organism: Raddia distichophylla (assembly GCA_005191435.1). Classification (NCBI taxonomy): domain Eukaryota; kingdom Viridiplantae; phylum Streptophyta; class Magnoliopsida; order Poales; family Poaceae; genus Raddia; species Raddia distichophylla. Next base: position 1,499,955 of record SPJY01020745.1, read on the forward strand.
AACTCCTGGCAATAGATGAAGGAGGTATAGTGGAATTTTTTTGTTGCTCCGAAACTGCAAAATCGCATGGTCCATGGGTGCAGGGTCCACCCGTCGTGACAAGGGCCCATGTTGCACTTGCGCGTACTATGGTCCGGGCTTCGCCGCGCCGGCCCAAGCTGAACGGAATGCATTACTCCACGTGCGACAAGGCTGAAGCCTGAAGTTATACTATTGTCTTTTTGTTTTTGAATGATTATCACAGCCTTTCAGTACAAAATTCATACGAGATTCGTCTTAGGTTCCGAATAGAGGCCTTATTTAATGGTGCCCATGTGCAACTAACTAACTACACGGTGCAAGGCCAGAAATATATACTTCAGAAAAAGCCCGGGATGATTAATTTATACGCTGTAAATGGCGAAGGTCCAGGTCACTGGTCTCCGAGCAGCAGGGACCGGACGATGGCGTCGCCCATCCCGTCGGCGATCGGGAAGAGGTGGCCGGACTTGGGGAGCTCGTGGTAGACGACCCAGGGGAGCTTCTCAGCGAGGTACCTCGACAAGCTGACCGGCACGATGAGATCCTCCGCGCCGTGCCACAGATGCACCTTCCCTTCGCCGCCGGCGAACGGCTCCTTCAGATCCAGGGGGCTCCAGCTCCATTTCCCGAACCCGACCATCATGTCGCGGTGCAGGCACTCGTGCTCCCGCTGCTGCCTGATCTGCGGCTGCATGCCCACGCCACAAAAAAAGACATCAACCTTGTTTTTTTCAGCGTATCGTTGCGTTGGCGTATTACTGTAGTAAATTTGAAAACAATTGAACAGATGTCTAAAGATTAAAAAAAGAATTAAAAATGGTTTTACAATCTTTGGACAAACTACTAAAAGACATGAAAAATTGTTAAAAATTATCACAATATATATGTTATATAAAAATAACAAAATTTGCTATGGTAATACGCAACGGTACGTAACGCGGAAAAGAACAAGGTCCAAGATTTCTGGCCGCGGTATACACATCTCATGACAGACCGAAACATCTAAGATTTCACATGTGGGTGCGATTGGCAGTTGTGATATTACCATGTAGGTTCGGAGGGCGAACTTCGGAATGAGCTGCTTGTCTTCTTCAGATAGGAGGGCAGGGTTGTAGGCGATGACGCTGGAGGCCGGGAAGAGGTTCTGGGAGTTCCACCAGTAGGTCAGCCATGGGAGGTGGTGGGAGACCCAGACGGCCCATTGGTCCTGCGGGAGCTGCTGGTACCAGGCGTCCCAGGACACGTTCGACGGCAGGCCGGACCACCAGTAGTTGCCCACCGGGCCGAGAATGGCCACCCCGGAGAGCCTGTGTATGCCACGAGAACGGAAAACCAAGTTCAGCCCAGTCTCGCGCTGCTGCACCATGCACGCAGCGTGCCCTTGATGTTTCAGGGGAAAAGAAAATGGTGATCAGATCATCCTCATGATTACTGGTTGCTGGTGTGCTACTACCTGTGTGGGATGTACTTGAGGCAGCTCCACATGATCTCGCCGCCCATGGAGAAGCCGATGAGGTGGAACTTGGGGCCGAGCTGGAGGTTGTCCGCGAGTTCCTCGATGTCGAGGGCAATGCTCTTCTCGGTCCGGGCCGGGTGTGGGTCGCTCTCGGCATACCCAGGCCGATCGAAGGACAGCAGGTAGATGCCTAATTCTTGTGCCAGCTCCTGCACCAGTTTTCAGTCTATGACATAACAAACATTCATACTCTAAGCTCTACAGACTGAAGAGAACTACACCTAGATGTTTAGTCTGTCGAACCAATAGTGACAGCACATACCGGGGATATCGGGAGTGCATCGTATCTGCAGGAGTCGAATCCATGAACAAAGATGATCTTGTACTTGGCTTTCTCCTTTGGGACGCCAGATTCAAGATAGGCCAAATGCCTGCCGTCCTTTAGCTTTGTTCGTGGTCCGGTAACCGGAGGGCCATTAGGAGAGCCACAGATTCTTGGAGGTGGAGGCTGAATCTGTTGGTACAGCAGTGCCGACAAGAACACAAGTAGAACTATGGTGATCTTCCTTACCATACCTGCGAATTCACAAAAGAAACACGTTAATCTGCTACCATGTCATTACGGGGGGTCTTTCAACATTCTGTAGTTTGTATAATTACTTTTTGCAAGTTCAAAATGGCATTCTAATTGTGTTCAAGAAATGCACGGGACCTGTGAAGATTAACTAAGAACCTTTCACCAAACTCGGATGGACTGTCTTTGAGCACAACTTTTGAACAGTGGTGCAGATGCAGATGACGGAGGCAGATCGGAGATGAACAGTGGTGTAACGTGTGGTAACGTTGCCATGCAAAATATGGAAGAATTTTCATGCATACATGGATGGAGATCAATAGTGATTACACTAGAGCCCGCCGAGTGGTTGATATTTTTAATTGCTAAATTGGGAACTTCCCTATTAAGTATTTTGGTGTTCCTATCGGTTATAAAAAGGAATTTGGTCATTAACCGGGAGGAGTTGATTGGTAAAGTAAAGAAGAAGCTGAGTGCTTGGAAAAGTAAAATTCTGTCCAGAGGTGGTAAGCTTACTCTGATTAATCCCTGCCTGTCTAATGTTCCCATTTACACCATGTCGATGTTTCTGTTACCCAAGTTGGTAATTGAGAAGATTGATAAAATTAGAAGAACCTTTTTCTGATATTCTTGCAACAAAAAAATTGTCATCACAAAATAAAAAGAAGTTGTCAAACCTAAACAAAATGGGGGTTTAGGTGTGATTAATTTGAGAGAAATGAATGTAAGTTTGCTTTGTAAATGGTGGTGGAAATTAGATATGGAGGATGGGATGTGGCAAGACATAGTGAAAGCTAAGTATATCAGAGGTGTTTTTTATCTCAATATGTAAAAAAAAAACTCCGCATGAAATAATGAGGAAACCAATTAGGAAATTCCCCAAAAATTCTGGGGCCATCCAGAACCTACCACCGACCCATATCTCGGATTTGAGGCATATTAGCCTGAGGAAACTCCGTTTCTTTAAAAGGAAGGCTCCGAATTCTATTCCGAGTCGGATTCGAACTCCTAATTCTTTCCTACATTATCCCAGCCGAATTCAACCCTCCCCAGCACTATATAAACCCCCCTAGACCCCCTGGACGCAGCCACAACACCCCCACCCCCGAAACCCTAGCCGTCGCCTCGGTTCTCATGCCATCCAAAGGTATTTTGAGGTAGCAACATCTTTGCCATGTGCAAACCCTAGATTAGATACCACCATGTTGTAGAGCTCGTCGAGACGATCGATTTTCATATATGGATCGCCCGATTTGGTCTAGATTTGCCCTCCAAAAGCCTCGCTGAAGTTCCTCTCTCCTCTCGGCCGCCGACAGCGCCGCCGGCGAACCTCGTCCGCCACCGCCCCGGATTCCGCACCAACCAACCCATGGCCGCCACACCACCCGCCGCCGCCGCCGTCCCCCCACGCGTCCCCGCTCGCCACACGCCGCCGTCCGCTCCCGCCCACGCCCGCGCTGCGTCTCCGCCACGCGTCGCCTATCCGCCGCGCCGCCCCTCCGCGCGATGCTGCCGCGTGTCCCCTGCCCGCGCCGCGCCGCCGCCCAACCGCAGCCAGCCGTGTGTCCCCGTCGCCGTCCGCGAGCGTGTGCGCTGTGCCGCCGCTGCCGCCTCGATGGGGGGCCTGCTCGTCAGCCGCCGCGTCTCGCTGACCGGTGGGGCCCACCTGTCGGCGTCGGCCGCCGCGCGTCTGCTGGGTCGTCTGGGCCGCGCTCGTGGAGAGAGAGAGAGTGGGCCGCGAGAGAGAGTTGGGCCTAATAATAGTTTTTAATCCTTTTTATTTTCAGAAAATTTCTTATTATTGCCGAAACTTCTCGGAATTGTTCAGAGAGCACCGTAGCTCCGATTCAGGTGGTTTCAGAGCCATTATTTTCCAAATAATACCTAGAATTTTTATATATTTCTATTATTCTATTTTTATTGTTTGTATCTATTGTTTATTCTAGTTTTCTCGATTTACGTGTAGACAACGTATTTTCCGGTACTGGAGGCTTTTGCCGGGAATATCTGTAGGAGATCTGCAAGCTCCGACTTCTACCAAGGCAAGCTAGATGCATATTGCTTCCTAGTTTGCTAAATCCTCATTTACCGTTATTTATTAATTGCATGCATAACCTGATTATTGTGTGAGTATCTATCCCAAATTCGTATTAGTCATCAACTAATATGTACTAGCCTTATTTGCCGAACCCTTAGTGATTTTCTAGCCTATCCTTTGTGTAGTTGCTTAGATGTGCTCGGGTAAGTAATAGGAGTCACTTTTAATAAAATTGCATATTGTGAAGCTAAGGTTTCATGATATTATCCAAGACGAATTTGATCATCTAAAATTCTGTGTTGCGGGGTTGCGATGGAGAAGGGCTAGGATTTGTGCCGCATGACCGTTCCCTGGTCATATGTGGGTAGAGAGTACCCGTTGAGCCGCTTGGCCATCTCTTGGTCTAGTGTGGACAGAGAGTGCTTGTATCGTTGTGCCGCATGACTGTCTCTGGGTCATGTGTGGGCAGAGAGTGCCTGTTTGGGCAGAGAGTGCCTGTATCGTTGTGCCGCATGACTGTCTCCGGGTCATGTGTAGGCAGAGAGTGCCTGTTCCGTTGTGCCGCATGTCCGTCTATTGGGCGTGTGTAGGCAGAGAGTGCCTGTTTCATTACTGGGTAGCCGCGTACTCACTATACCTATCACGGATATATTTGTTATTCAGGTTATAATCCGGATCAGGAGGATCCTAGCGAAGGTGCGCAGGGTTAGCAATGGTGTCCGAGTCAATCTTGGATGTCATTGTCAATTCTCCGTCGCCACTCTGATCGTTTTATTTCGTTCTTAATATATAGTGCTACTGAGCAGGGCCACCTGCATTATTGTAATAAGGTGAATGTTGCCACCTTTCATACTTTTAAGTGCTATTTTATTCAGTTAATGTTTACATTTGCGATGATGTCCGCCTATTTGTCCATCATGAGATACTAGCCTGGGACTAGTATCGCCTCATGGTGTTGGATTCCTTGTACAAGTACCGGGGTCACGACAAGTGCTTAGCTTGATGTCATCATTGAAGCGTAAGATAGTTGATGCACCACGGATTCCAGCCCTTCTGGATGTGCATCCTTACAATAAATGGAGTTTATGTGTTCACATTTATCACAAGTTTTGGGTTGAAAACATCGGTTTTGGCAGAGAGAGGCTAGATTTGTTTTGTTGGATGAGGAGGTATTGTTTTTATCCCTTCTGTATGTGCACCCTTACAATAAATGAATTGCTATGTATATCTCTTTGTATTGCTTTATCTTAAATGAACTCTTTTGTGTTGGAGCTGTAATCCTTTGTGTTTTCGTTGCTTTTGTAATCTCATGGAATCCAGATCCTGTAGGTGGTGGTTATTTTGTTGTTTTGGAGAATTGTTGTTTAACAGCCAAGAGCCTAGTGTTGTGTGTCACCTAGGGCCGGAACTTTAGCTTGCGAGCTGCTCGAGCTCGGCTCGGTAAAAGCTCGCTGCTCGTGCTCGGCTCGTTTATACATGAGCATGAGCCGAACCTCATTTCCAGCTTGTGGCCATTAGCGAGCCGAGCCGAGCCGAGCCGGAGGCTTGCTCAGGCTTGCCTCGTTTTGGCTCGTTTACATGTTAATGCTATTTATTACATCTCTTAACCATTATAAAATGACATATCCTATTGTCAAAGGGGTCCATAAAATAGCCCAAAACCCACATATGCATGCACAAGTCATTTTGATACTCATATGTACAATGCTAACTTATATTTTGCAATGGTTAATGACTTAGAAGGTTGGGAGACCAATGTTTTATTTGGCTCGCGAGCGCTCGTGAGTAGTTCGCGAGCCACTATCGATCCAAGCCGAGCCTGCTTTCTAGCTCGGTTCAGGCTTGGCTTGGTAATTAACGAATAGAGCCAAGCCAGAGGCTGGCTCGCTTGGGCTCGGCTCGTTTCCACCCCTGGTGTCACCTCCTCTTTAGCTAGGCTGTGTTTAACTTTCTGGATACTATGGTGCTATTGTTTCTATTATTGGAACGGAGGTGGGGCTTGCCCCCTTTGTTAAAAAAACATAGATGGAGATCCAATGGATTTAGGACTTGCTGTGCAGGTGAGATCAAATGGATTTGTGACTTTAAATGGATGACTTTTCATGGAGAATTGGAGATCCAAACCACATCAACGATCCAAAAATACAGTTGCAGGTTAAAAAAATCTCCTTAAACTAATGGAAAGACTTAAAATTGGACAGTCGAACAGGATCGGACGCCGAGTGCCAACCAGCTTTCGAGAGCATGTGAAATTAGCAACGAATTAGTAAGGCAATAAACCTACCACCGCATTCCCCTCCCCCGCTGTCCCACTTGGTGCCTCCTCCCAACGAGCTAGGTAGCTATTCTTTTGTTAATTTGAATTGATTCTTAATTGATTCGATTCGATAATTTAAAACTACTAGGCTAAGATGTCAGGAATCTTGATATCCAAAGGGCTCCTAAAGGGCATTCTTTTTTTCAATCTAAAATTGAAGAAGGGACTCCATGGAAGAATACCCATATTTCCTAATTATCATACATTTTATTTATCGCACATCTTATGTTATGCTACCTACATACACTAAAGTAAGGGCTACCGATTCTGTCGAGAATCAGGTTGAATAGGCTGATCAAAAATCAATTTCGGGGTTGTGGATAAAGTCTCCTCATTCTTTCATAGAGTGATAGAAAGTGGGGCTGTAGGGTTTAGGTTAAAAATATACATAGGCAAGGTAGGTATCCAATAAATATTTATCTATCTTAATTTTATGGTATATTCTGACGTCCTTTGCTTATAAAAAGGGTAACAAAAGGAAGAAAAAATCTTCCTATTCTCGCCTTTTCTATTCAGGACATCATCTCCGCACTCTTTTTTAAGGAATTTTAAGAAAAAGGGTTATGTATAGTATTTATACTTAATGCTCTCCAATTCTATCAGAAATCCTATAAGAATTTGTTAGGAGTAAATTCCTTGAACTTATTCATCCATAGCCTTAAGGAAAACATTGCATGTCGTTGTGACCAACGTCTAGACTATGAGTGCGGATAATATCGATAGAGACTTGCAGTGAATGGGTCAATCTTGAAGTTACTGGTGCATTGTGTTGGAACTTAAAAATTGATGCTCGTGTAAAGCAATAATAAAGGTTTGGTTGTTGGCAGCAAGAATAAAGCATGGAGTTTTAATGGTTCAATGCTCACATCCGTAGGTAAGCCATAGTCAGGCCATTTTGGATCGTGATCAAGCCAGCACGGCCCAACATATTGGATTTTGCCAAGCAACCCATTATACTGTGATTTAAGTTCAAGTCCTGTGGTGCTTCGAGCCATTAATGTTGGGTCGTGCTCGTGTTGGCTAATTAAAAGCTAGCGCATTTTTTCAGGTCTAATCTGTTGTGATTTAGGTGGTTGTGAATCTCTCAGTGTAACCTTTTTATGAGGTTTATGTACATCCATGTACCCACTGGAACATTACAAAGATAAATAGATAGGGTGCACATAGTATATATTTGTTCTAAATTATTTCTACCGCTGCCTTTACGACTTGGTCTGTTATGGACCGCAAGCCCAGAGGGAGACGATCGTGAGTCTTGATCGTGGAGCTAAAGGCCCGTGATGGAATGATGGGCTGTCACAACAGAATTTTTAATTTTTTTTTATTTCTTAAATTAATAAACAATATTTCTTTTATTAAAATTAAATAAATAGATGGATGCCGGCAATCTGTCAAGCAGAATATACATCCCGTCGGTTCTCAAAAAAAAAAAAAATACATCCCGTCCATTGAACTGGCGAAATTTATATTTTTAACAAAACGGTTATGCGGGATGGACATTAGGCCAGGTAGGAGCTATACGCGGATAAAACTCATCACTTGGTTGGGCTTAAATGCCTGCCAATGAACGGCGAGATTTAAATTTAGCGCATGCAGTGCAACTTAGGCTGTCTCCAACAGGCTCCCCTAAAGCACCCTTTATTCTAAAATAGGGGATGGATTCTTCCCCTATGTGCTCCAACAGTATTCCCTATTCCGTTCCCTAAAATAGAGTTTTTCTCTCCATCCCCTTATATGTAGGGGTTCTCTCCTCCCCCTGTACAATTCGCCATATAGGGAACGCTGTTGGAGATGGAAGAAATATAGGGTGAGATTTTTTTTAAAGGGAACCTGTATATGAGGCTATATGGGATCAAATTTAGGGATTCCTGTTGGAGACAGCCTTAGCAATGCTGACATGTATGTTCCGATTCTTATGCATGCACATTCTAGGCTCATCAGTGATTAAATGGTGCTTTATTAGTGGCGGGTAATGCGAGACTAGCTGCAATTGTCTCTAAATAAACTGTTTGGTTGCCTTATTAAATGAGTCTGGCTCGTACCAGCTCAGCTAAACTGGTGGGATGCAGTTTGGTGCGATGTAAGAATCTAAGATTGAAGAAGGGACTCCACGGAAGAATACCCATATTTCCTAATTATCATACATTTTATTTATCGCACATCTTATGTTATGCTACCTACATACACTAAAGTAAGGGCTACCGATTCTGACGAGAATAAGGTTGAATAGGCTGATCAAAAATCAATTTCGAGGTTGTGGATAAAGTCTTCTCATTCTTTCATAGAGTGATAGTGCAACATATTCAGTGCAAAATAGTATTCAGTACACAAATGCAAACATCAATCCTCGGCCCTTGGATCTCATCCCAACGGCCCAGCCCCAGCCTGCTCTCCCTGATTGATCTCATCCCAAATGCAAGAGATATATGCAAGTTAGATAACCAGGCTCTTGTGGATTAGGGAGGTGGTTGGGGCTGGGCCGTTGGGATGAGATCCAAGGGCCGAGGATTGATGTTTGCATTTGTGCACTGAATACTCTTTTGCACTGAATATGTTGCCGCGATATAAAAGATGTTGTTTGGTTGTTTACACAAACTAAAATAGGCTGAGAAGAGAATATGTTTGTAGGTGCTTATGGAGTCGTGCGATGCGCTCAACTGCATCTCGTCAGCCTGGCTTTAGGTAAATGCCCAATTTGGCCGTATCTTCAGAACCTGGCCCGGTGGGGTAATTGCATATGAAGAGTTACAAAACCCTATTTTTGTATCTCTAGCAAGGTTCTAAAAATCCCGATTAATCCCCGATTAGTCCCCGATTAATCTCTAGTCGATTGTCCTCCGACTAGGATCGATTACCGATTAATTCCGACTAGTGCCGATTTATGTGTCCATTAATCCCGTTTAACCCTAGTCCCCACCTCGCCGCTCGACTAGCGACTTTTAGAACCTTGATCTCTAGATGCAAAACTCCTGTAATTCAGGCAACCAAACTGGCTAATTTTTGTCACATAAGGAACATATGCACGCATGTCAGAATTTTGAAAGAACAAATCCTTCCTTTGGCTGAGCGGGATTTAAAACCCGCCATTCCGTGCGAGATTGTGGTGGGATTTAAATCCCGTATAATCAAAGGGCAAGTTTTGTCTCCGTATAGCCCTCGGCTGATAAGATATCCATTTTGTCTAATCGTTTGGTCAAAAATTTAAAATATCGTGAATGGGCAGGATTTATATCCTGCCTAATAAAATGGTGGCGAATGCCTATTTATTTAATTTTAGTAAAATAGTTAATATTTCTTTATTTTGGAAAAACAAAAAATCATAGATATTAAGAAACTCTGTCGCCTCACGCCTGCCCCCGCACGAAATGGCCCAGATATGATGATAGCCCACCCACTTTTCCTGTCGCAACGTAGCCCAGCCCATTTTGCCGTTGGCTTGCAAGAGTTGCTGCGCCGTCTCGCTTCCGGCCACCATCATCACAAACCAACAACGAACTCACGTTGCTACATCACCGTCAGATCAGCACGACAGCACGACCACTCCCTCGCCGTAAACCGTGGCCACTTCTTCTAGCCTATCGTCTCTGCATTGACTATGGAGTCAATGTAATTGACGTTTTGGGTGAGGAGCCCATTTACTCACTTTTCCCTGTGATCTATGATGTCTGTTTTAATAAATATCTATCAGTTGTTAATGCTGTTGATCAGGGTTTAAATCTGTCTTTCAGAAGGGTTCTGGATAACAATTTGGCTTTAGCCTGGAAGACTTTTACTAAACAAGAAGTGTTCATTAAAAAAGATCCTCTTAAAATTGATGAGCCTATTTGGAAGGGAAAGAAAAATAGTAATTTCACTGTCAAGTCAGCCTATCGGTTCATTTCTGGTGGTGTGTTGGTTGATTACAATTTCATCTAGAAAGCGACTATCCCCTTGAAAATCAAAATCTTTCTCTGGTTGGTTTGCAGAGGTGTTATCTTAACTAAAGATGTTCTTAGGAGTAAAAATTGGCCAGGGAATCCTTTCTGCTTCTTTTGTGGAAAACTAGAAAGTATTCAACATCTGTTTTTTGAATGCTCGATCACCTCTTATATTAGGTGTATTATAGCTAGTGTCTTTGGTGTTTCTTCTAGGCCTATTAGTTGGCATGGTTATTTTGTTTGGATTGAAGCAATTTGGTCTTTTGGGAAAAAATTTCACTGTACTTGCATTGCTGCTGTCCTGTGGTGCATTTGGACCGTTAGAAATAAATTGTGTTTGGATAAAAAGACTTTTGATTCTCCTATTCAAATTATTCATTCTATCTGTGTGGTGTTGCGCTACTGGGCAGATTTATTTGCAGGTGATGAAAAAGAAATTCTGGTTAAAGGTTCTTCGCTGATTGAGGGTGCTGCTACGAGGATTCAAGCTTGTTGTTTGAAGCGTTCTCACCTGCTGCTGACTCCGAGCTATTCCCCTTAGTGGTGTATCTTTACTTTGCAGCTTTGCTGATGCTGTTATCCCCCCTCGCCCCCCTGAAGTGCGCTGTCTATTGATACTAAGTCTGTAATAACTTTGCCACTGCTTAGCTCTACGATCCTTTCTTAGCCTGTTTGCGTGTAAGAACTTTAAGAGACATGGTTTCTGTTGTATTTATGTCTAAGATGCAATGGAAAATGGGGGAAATCTCCTCTTTTTTTAAAAAAAATGTAATTGACGTTTTGTAAAGTCTCCGCATTTGCACGACATTTTTGCTGTTATATGGACCCAACTCATCAAATCAAAATGCTCATAAAAAAATTAGGGTGTTAACCGGTAGATGCAATTGCACAACCTTTTTATTCGAGATCTATAATTGTTTCTTTTTTTGAGAAAATTAAGTTTTTTGCCACAAATTGGGGTGCAATTGTGAATATTCTCTCTTATGCAGTGCAATTGTAATATGCCCCATAGTTGATGAGTTAATTGCGTATTTGTCCCTTTTAAAATTTTTACTCAATGTTTTCAAAAAGCTGTACATGAAATATCTGTTCTACCCTTACCGCTATGACTTGTTTCAATTAAATGGCCTTTAGATGTTTTCCTTGCTTAATAATTTGAAGGATTGAACGGTGTTACAAATAACAATAAAAGCTTTTTTTGTAGAAACATTAGAGCAGATGATATCTGAAAAGCATTAACAAAAAGTCTATATTACATCCTGAACTATAACCATTCGTCTACATATCCCTCTGAACTACAAAACCAAGTATTCTAGATCTCGAAACTACAAAACTGGCACAAATAACCCCTATAGTGGTTTCGAAGGTGGTTTTACACATGTGGCGACCTACGTTGCAGTTCAACCATAAAAGAAATAAAAACAAAAGGTCTGTCTCATCTCACTCTTGTTCTACAGTGAGAGAGGGAGCAACCGAAGGGGATGGAAAAGCCAAGGGGCAACCAAATGGGAGGCAGCCGGCAGGGAAGGAGAAGCTGGCGGTGGGGTTGGCTCGGCATGATGGTGACAACGACGGCTCCGGTGCAGCAGGGACGACATGGAGGGCGGGTGGCACCAGCGGGGAAGAGGAAGCCGGCGGTGGGGTTGGGTCGAAATGACGGTGGCGGCGATGGCTCCGATGCGGCAGGGGCGACATGGAGGGCGTGGCGGCCGTAATAACTTCGTATAGCATACATTATACGAAGTTATACGAATATTAGGTGTATTATAGCTAGTGTCTGGTTGGCACAACATGGCGGCGGCGGCTCCAATATAGCTGGGGCGACATGAATCGCCAGCGCGCCGGCGGTGAAGGAGAAGCCGACGACGGGGTTGGCTCGGCACGACGACAGCAGTGACGGCTCCGACGTGGCAGGTCGATCTCTCCCTCTTCTCTCTCTCTATCTCTCTCTCTCTCTCTCTCTCTCTCTCTCTCTCTGCCACGCACGAGGGGAGGGCAAGGAGGTGAGAGGAGCGATGGGGAGGAGCTCGGAGGAGAGGAGAGGAACCGAGCTGGAGAGGAGAGAGAAGATGAGATGGATGAGAGAGAGAAGAGAGGATTTATTTTAGTTTTAATTTTTTATTTAATTGTCACCTCACCCGCCACTTGTGTAAAACTACCTTCGAAACCACTATAGGGGGTTATTCGCGCTAGTTTTGTTGTTTCAAGTTTAGAATACCTGATTTTGTAGTTCAGGGGGTATGTAAACGAAGGGTGATAGTTCATGGTGTGTCGGCGTATTTTAGCTGATAGGTTTTTCGGGACATGATCCGGTGGTTCGGTGGTGGGGGTGTGCGTGGTCGGCCCACTCCTCTCCTCTCGTTTGCAGCTAAAAACTTAAGAATAGGCACTCAGTTTTACCCAGGTTCAGGCCCCCTGAACGGGTAATAGCCTTATTCCTGCTTGAGCACCTTCCAAAGTATGAACGGGCTAGTCTTTCGAGGGTCCGATCTCAGGATCGAATTCCCCCTTAGAGATGCACTCCCAGCCCTTATATACCCGAGCTGGTGTGGGTCACAACGTGCTACATAGTACACATTTCATGGTCCTCACTGTAGCCATCATTCGTCCGGCATTAGACCTCGCCGCCATCTCTCCTGCCCCTGCTTCTGACACTGGGACAGCTTGTATGAGACAGAGCAGCCTGCCTACCCTTAGCGTCTTTCTTGTCACACAGTTGCTGACTAGCTGGTGCAAACGGGACGACTGCAGAGACGGCCACAGTGTAGTTGATATCACTTAGTGGGGGCGGGGGCAATCATATTATCAGAGCCCCGCCCACTCCATCAGAGCGGTTCCGTCGCATTAAATGCTCTAGATTCAGTATATCCCGAAGAAAACCTTAGCAAGGAAGCTTTCTTGCACCTTCGTCCTGTGTCCCTGACAGTGGGGCCCACGCGCCCCTGCTGCCCTAGCGCGCTCGCCCGGCGCCTGTCTCAGTCACACTGTTTGAACTTCACTTTGTCTGAAACTAGACCTTGATCTGTTTCGGCCTAGTATTTCCATGTATGGTACACTTCCTACTTGGACGCTACTCCCACCTGGCAGCGATGCGGGGGCACACCCCGGTGCATAATACACCAACAGCAGCCTCCGGGACCACCCAGAGACGCAGGCCTTTCCCGCCCAGGGCAAGTAAAACCACCGCGGTAGGAATCGCCGCGAATTAAGGGGGTCCCACCACTTTTCTGCGCCTCCGGCTTGGTGGACCCTTACACCGCTGTCTCTGTCTTTTCGGCAACCGTCGCCACACACGGGGAAACGGACGGTCGTGGAGATTGCGGTACAGCTCCATAATGCTTCTATTGGGGACGGTTCCACTTCCGCCGCCGCCCGCAAGCCGAAACGTCGGTGCCTCGCCTATAAATTGGGGGACTTAGCCTCACGGCTTACCCATCCAGCCCTTGCCAACTCTTGCGCTGTCATGGTGTGCGCCGACGGCAAGGCCAGTGACGCCGCACGCCTCCACGTGCGGGACGCCATCGACATCGTCGCCGAGATCCTGCAGGTGGAGCCTCCTCCGTCGGAGGCCTTCGGGGACGACGAGGACGAGGCGGACAAGCGCGGCGCCGCTGCAGACGATGAGGCCGTCTGCGTCGACGGCGACGACGAGTAGAGGGCTCCGATCCGCCTTGCTACCTTTATTTTTTTTTGTTTCTTCTTCCTTGGCCACAATCCATGTGGTTACAAACACTCTAAGTGCCACCCAAAACACACCACCCAACTCACCCCTCTTTATTTCTGAAATTTTCAGCTCTAAAGGGATGAGGAGGAGGTGCTCCCCTCCCCCTCTATTTAGAGCCCAAGGGTGAGATGCCCTAAAATCTAGAGCCCATCTCCACCCTTCATTTGAGGATGAGGGGTGTACAAGTCACACACTACAAGACACACTCCCGAGAGGGAATATTCTCCACATATTTCTTCGGGAAATATCTTCGTAGCTTCCACGGTCGCCAGCCCACGCTTGGGTCCACTGGTCATATCAACTTCGCCACCAGGTTACTAATGCCGCAGCCTCCAGCTGCCTCGGATTCCTTGCCATGGCTAAGCTTCTCGAGTACACCACCTCATGTGACCGCCAGGTCATCGAACCCGGTCGCATGCACGCCTCCGGACTCACTAGCCTCCAGCTGTCCCCGCGAAGCATCAGCCACGTACCGCCGATACCTACATCTTTGAGGTGAACACACACGAAACCAACACACCTTACCTCACCTGCAAGTTTAGTACATTACAAAATTTCCAACATCATAATCCCTTCGTGACATCACAATTAAGAAGCCCTAACACACCACGTGTCAGCTTAACAAATTCCACCGGACCACGTCCGATCAAACTATTACCTAGCCCAAGCTCAGCACAATGTCTCGGTTCCAATTCTACGGTAATTTCCACAAATACACCATTTAATAATTCTTCAAAACAGTTCAAATTTCATCTTGTCACATATATTCATCATCAAATTGGGGTACCCTCCACATGGGTCTCAACAGGAAAGAAAACCCGAAGCCAATCCCCGAGTCCTAGAAGCCCTCCTGTACCCAGTGAGCTCCAAATATTCCTTGTGGAAATGAGGCGATTTCCGCTTTGGATCTCTGCTGCCACTTTCGCCGTCTGGATAGCCTTCGTCTATTGGGTTTTGTGGAACTACCATCGTTATCGATCATAGTCGCATTGTGTACCTACTTCAGGGCTTGGATCATGAATTTGTATACTGTAATGTGTGTAGGTCGATTGTGCCTAGTATTGTGGTACTACGACCATGTTTGTTGTACTGTCCTTTGCATGAAACAAAATGCTATGTGTGTTATATATATATACATACACACACACACACACAGAGAGAGAGAGAGAGAGAGAGAGAGAGAGAGATCCTAATCTCCCCCTAGATGTAGAGCTACACCTGGGTCGGTTTGAGGCTAGCCGGTTAGACCAAACCAGGTTCACAGCATTTAATTATTTCAAAAAAAAAAACGGATCGGCAATTTAAAACCCACCTCATCCCCACGTTCTCACCCCACTTTCTCTCTCCTCTGCCCCATTCTCTAGATCCCGTTGCCAACGCCGGCCGCCTCCCGGCGCTGCCGCCCCCAACGTCGTCCCCCGCCGCCTCCCCGACGCCGCCGACCTTGAACAGTGTGTTGGCATAGACTCAAGGAACTATCACAAATTTAGAATATATAGCCATATGCTTCCTGATAAAAGGTGCATGCAAGTTGGAGAGATGCCACCTTTGGAATAATCAAGACACATCTATCAAAATCCAAATCAAGATGGCTTCAATCCCTCTAAGGTTAAGTTTCTCAAACAAGAATCCAAGGCTCTATTGATGATTCTGAGGCACACTATTTATCCTAAGACTGGATATAGGCCTTGTTCTTTTTAGCGTATCGTACCATTGCGTATTACTGTTGCAAATTTTGTTATTTTTATATAGCCTATATGTTGTGATAATTTGTAACATTTTTTCGTGACTTTTAGTAGTCCTTCCAAAGAAGTTAAAATTATTTCAGTCATGCTGCTTGGAAGAGATTTGGTGTCTATTGCAGAATTCAATAAGGAATTTAAAGTGTTCCCTAAGCAGTACAAGCTTGGAAAAGCTTTTGCAGATGCAGTTAAAATGCTAGGGGTATTCACCCAATTCCTTCTCCAAGATTAGTGCAAGAATCCAGTGGTGAAGGGGATGAAGAAGCTGAAAATAGTGACAATGAGGAGCACAATCAAGCAGAAGAGACTAAATATTCAAGCTCTTATCATCTAAGCCAGTTTGATAGTCCTTTTAGTGCTCCAAATCAAGGTAATATGTATAACCAGGCTCCTCAAGTGCAAATTACTAGTGAACACACTCAAGTAGTGAACACTGGATCAAGTACTGCTAGAAGGATGAGTGGAAATGGTGCATATCAAACTAAAGTTAGAACACCATCTGATATTGAGCAAATAGACAGATTGATAGAGTTAGCTGCTGCTGCCCAATACACTGAATACCAAATGCATCATTTCATCCCTAGGCAGCATGATGGTGAAGTTGGGGTCCCAAGACATGCAGGAACTAAAACTTTGGATTCTCACTTTATGCCCCCAGCATTTTCTCAGTCACAGCATGACTTTCCTAAGCATCATGACGTCCCAAGTCATCTAGCTGCACCAATGCCACAAGATCATCATTTTAAGGGATGGGAGCATTTCTCCTCATTATTTGATAACTTGGGAGCCCAGATTCAAGTATTAACTTGTACAATTGACAACTTGGTTACTCAAGTATAAGGTCTTCATTCCACTGTAAATAGCCTCCAGGACAAGTATGATGAAGAGTTTAAAGAAATCAAAAGTATGCAGAAAAAATTGTTTGATTCTCAAGGCCTGATTTTCTCCAAAATGGATTATCTGAACAATATGCAAAAAGCATATGCTAAGCGCCTTGAGGATCTGAACAAAAGGACAGATTCCACTCATACAAGATTGGACAGTATTGCAGCTGACGCTAACAATGATTGTTAAGATATTTAGGATTTGGTCTATCAATTTACTTGAGAAATTTGGGATCAAACCACTCAACATCAGTCAGCCTTTGAAAACTTTTGGAATTCCACCATGGCAACTTCTGAATAGAATATCTTAGCCACTATTAAACATCAAGATGAAAGCAGAAGAGACCTATACAAAAGGCATACCGAGTATGAGCAACACGTTATTAGAAGGGAGCAGGCTGTGGCTGATTCTAAACATCATGGTATTGGTTCCAGTCTACATCATCTTCAGCAAGATTTTCATCAGTGCACCATTCAAGAGAATCCTGAGCCAAGCTGGCATGATCAAGCTATGGCAGCCTCCTATTTCAGGAAAGAGGATGATTCAGCTGATTACTCATCTTCTTTGGACAGTGACTCTCCAAGGCCAAGTTCCAAGATGTCCAAGCTGACCAAGGCCTTCAAGAGGACATTCTACAAGCGCCATTAATTCCATTCCTTTCTTAGTGGTGCATGATGCCAAAAGGGGAGAAAAGTTCTTAAGTTTTTAGTTTGTCTTAGAGTTGCTATGTTAGTTTTAGTTCTTAAGTTGGAGCCTTTCTGTTGAACGTGAACTTTTTACTACTGTTTAAACCTATTGCTAGTTTAAGGGGGAGTTCAATTTTGTGTTTCTTTTCTTGCAACATTATATGTGCCTGAAACTAACTCTGTTTTGTATAAAGTATATTGTCATCAATCAACAAAAGGGGGAGATTGTAGCATCTAAGCCCCCCAATTTTTAATTATTTAAATATTGAAGGGTTTTTTTGATGATGACCTCAATAATCTTAATTGGACTCACATTAGAGAAATTAGGCTCAAATTTGTGAGTATTCTCCTTAGTGGTGTGGCATCAAGCTCAAAGACAAGATTAAGGACATTTTTGCTAGTTTAAGATTGGGAGAAGTATCAAGCTTGTAGCTAGGTTTTTTGTTCTTTGCTGTACTATTAAGAGGGTTTCACATTATTACTTCTTTTGGTGATATGTCTCCCAATCATATGAAAATAACTTGGAGCAACTTAATCATAAAGACACAGCCATTTCTTCCTTGCCACAAAGATTAAAGTGAGCGCTCGACTAGTCATCAACTATCTTCCTTGTTGTCCGGTGCTTCTCCATGAAAGTGCATCTAGGCCCTTAAGTGATTTTGGTGTTTAATGAGTAATAATTATAGAGCTAATATTTCTATTGGAGAATTGTGCACAGATGTTATACAGGTTAATTCCACGAGGTACATGTTTACATGGGATGGTGTACCCCTCAAAAGTGGATATGTTGCAAGAAGGGCATCAAGACTAGTATTTATCTGTAAATCTTTATTTATTGAGTCCTAGGGATGCCGTACTATGAAGAGGGATGCAATGGAGAAGCTTATAAAGGTTCCTAAGTGCTCAAAATAGGTATCTCGAAGTTTGTGTGAGCACTCAAAATACACCTCATACAGAACCTATGTTATCAGAACATCCGACGAGGGTCGGAACATCCGATGGTGAAGCCAGTTTGCCAGTTTTCAAAGCCATCCAGAGAGGGGTCCATCGGAACTTCGGTCGGAACATCCGATGCCATCGGAACATCCGACGGGGTCTGAACATCTGACGCGTAATTAACTGTTGCAACGGCTACTTTTTGAGATTCCCTATTTAAAGCCCTCTCTAATACCTGCTGACGGCGTGTTCTTCACCGAACCATAGTGAATCACACCCCTATCAGATTTTCACTTCTGCTAGCCGATCAGCCCGGGCTCGATCCGATTCGAGCGTCGGGCGCGGCGAGGAGAGACGCACCGAGTTTACCCAGGTTCGGACCCCCTCACGGGTAATAGTCCTACTCCTGCCGAAAGGTTACTGACTCTGATTACATCCTGATTTGAGCCTAATTCATATTCTTCTTCATCTCTCTCAAGAACCCTAGTCTTTGTCTCTCTCTTGTTCACTTGTGAGATCTAGATCTAGAGAGATCAAGGCACCCAAGTGCTCCATAAATTAAAGATCCAATTTCTTGAGCACTTAGCGATTCCTAATTTCTTCATCGCATTTGTTACTCTTGGAGGCTTGAAGGGCTCCTAGACGGCTAGGTGTCGCCGGTGAGTCGCCGATCTTTGTGTGGCGTGCCTTCGGAGTTTGTGAAGGTGCGAATCTATCTCCGCAAGGAAAAGGATTCAACTAGTGATCGCCGGTGAGTGCTTTGTGCTTTGGTTTTGCAAGAAATAAATTTTTACTGTAGTTTTTCGAAGAATACAGAATACCCAGGATCGGAACATCCGACCCAGATCATAACATCCGACTCAGGGGTTACTGGACCAGGTCGGAACATCCGATCTGCATCGGAACATCCGACTGGCTGGTCACTATATCGAGTTTATTAATGCCGCAATTTCGTTTTATTCGCCTATTCACCCCCTATAGGCGGCATAGCGATCTTTTCAATTGGTATCAGGGCCTAACCTCCTGTTTTGAATTTAACAGCTTGGAGAATCATGCCGAACAACAAAGACGATACCGAGATCGAGACTTCAAGTGAAGGCAACAAAAGGCTACTATTCCTTATGTTTATCCTGATACAACATCCTCATCTCATGTCTCTATTCCTACCGGGCGTGCGCCTCACTTCGATGGCACATACTACCCACAATGGAGACATAAGATGAAGATGTATCTAATATCCATTCATCTTTCTATTTGGAGAATTGTAGAAATAGGTTTCAAGCCCAAGGAACCGGAAAATCTCACTGCCGATGAGGAAAGAGACTCTTTCCGAAACTATCAAGCCATCAATGCATTATTTGGTGCTTTGAGCCTAAGTGAATTCAATCGAGTTGACGGACTTGAAGAAGGCAGGACAATTTGGGATACCCTCAAGGTTGTTCATGAAAGCACATCAAGTGTGAGGAAGACCAAGATTGAACTTATCAACGGCAAGCTAAGAAGGTTTATCTTAGAGGAAGGAGAAGACTACAAGACAATGTTTGATCAACTCACGGTGTTAGTAAATGAGGCCAAGAGACTTGGATGCAAGTCTCTCTCTGATCATGAGGTGGTCAAGATTCTACTTTGGGCTATCACTCCAACCAATCGCCACTTAGTGCAAATGATCCGAGATAGAGACAACTATCACTCAATCACACCTCATGAAGTGCATGGAAGAATTCTTAGTGATGAGTTGATGGACCAAGAAGCCTCTAACATTAAAGAGATGGCTCAATCAACAAAGAAGAGCATTGCATTGAAGGCGAGCAAAGTATCAAAAGTAAAGGATGATAGTTCAAGCAGTGATGAAGAAGATGGGTCAATGAACATGGAAGAAATGGCATTCTTTGTGAGAAGGTTCAATAAATTTCTCAAGAAGAATAGTTATAATAGCAAAGACAAGAAAGACTCCGGCAAATCCAAATCATCAAGGAGTTCAAGAAGAAAATGCTATGAATGTGGTGAAACCGGACACTTCATTGCCGAGTGCCCACATAAGAAGGATAAGGACAAGGAATAAAAGAAGAAAGAAAAGAGATACAAGAAGGACAAGGAAAAGAGCAAGAGATACAAGAGGCGAAATAAGCACAAGGAAAAAGCAATAGGCCGGACCATCCTACAAAAACGAAACGGTCCCTTCGTAACCAGTCGTCCATAATATCAAATAGATCATTTTCTTCTTTAGTAACTCTACCAAGGGCTATAGTCATAGTGATCCTCCTATTCAATTACTTCAACCATTTCCGAGCACCTCATATTCTTCCCAAGGCATACGGTAGTTTAATTAACTGTGCAAGATTTCTTTAAGAGGTGAAGCTCACATTGGTGAGGAGTGGGATTCCGAATCCGACTCCGAGTCCAATGATGAAAGTGTTGCTTGCATTGGGATGGCTCTACCAAAAACGACCTCATCTCTATTTGGTGAATTGACGGATGACGATGATGAACCTTCACTGTACTTCATGGCCAAGGACACTAAGGTATCATCAAGATCTTCTAAATCTCTAGTCAATTCTTATACTAACAATTCTAGTGATGATGAGGATGATATGAGTCATGCTAGCTTGGTCAAGATGATGAGAAAGTTTGATATCGATAAGTTGACCGAATAGAAAATGATGTATATGCATTAATATATTTGCCTTTTATGTATTGTTGAATTTTTAATTTTGTATTTATTCGCTTAAACAGGCCGTGCAGGGCCTAGGCACAAGCAGGCCGTTGTGTTTCGGTGTGGGCCTAGCACAACCCGGCTGGTCCGGCCAGCTACGTGATCTTCATGTCTGTGGAGCTACACAAGCAACACATCAAAGAAACACAAGGGACCTTTCTCAAGGGACTCAGCTGTCCTCAAGAATATGATGTGGATTGAGGGATTATCTTCCAAACGCAATTAATTTGACCCGTTTTGGAACTATTGTTTTGCAATGGTCTATAATCCGATTGCTTTTGATTAGTTTTATCGCATTTTCGCTACCAAAATGCGTGTGTTCTTGGTTCAATCTATGTCTTCAGCGGCAACAGGAAAGGAATCTGAATTCTGAGTAAGGGCGCGTTTGGATCCTGGACAAGAGCGGTTATAACCTTACCAGATTAGGCTAGTTGTTTCTTACTGTTAAAAAAATTGGCTTTCCGTGGTAAGCTAGCCTAAATAGACAAAAAAAATAAAAAAATATCTAGTTAAGAGAGCCGAATCGGCTCGCCTTAAATGACAATCTTTGCTGGGCTAGATAAAATTAACGATCAACGCGTTTCGCTCGCCGTGTTAAGCAAACTAACCAAGCAGAGCTTCCATCACATATTCACATGGCTGGCAAAGCTATCAGCACGTTGGCCTTGCTTAGCTAGGCCAGAGCTGAGCTCGCCCGGGATCCAAACGCGGCCTAAGCACTAATCTACTCATGTCGAGCCCGTAAAAATACTTGGCTGGCAAGCGGACTGCAAGTCTGCAACAGAGCCCGCGAAGTGCATCATGGCCATTGCGGCTTGAGTCTCGAGTCTTGGCGGCTTAAATACCTACATTTGCTACTGTTGGAATTTGGCCCATAACCAATAGGTCAATTCATGAAAAATGCCAAAACATACAAAACTTTAGCATCATCTTGCTAGTTGATGGTAGATATACCAACATATAAGGGAGAGCTTCCAACTCCCCTTGGTTCTAGTAAACAAAAACTACCATTTTTTAGCTATTTGACTTCCATTTCCTTTTTTTTAACAAAAGGAGGTTTAGTTACGATTGGAAATAAACTTTTTTGTATCTTCATCCATAGATCCTTTACTCATATTTTATATTTTATTCCAGTAGCACTGCCACTCCGTCGATCATTGCTGCATCGGACATGTCGACCAACACAGAGCGTCGTTGTCGATCGCCGCGCGGCGCGCGCATTAGGCCGCGCCGCTTGCACTCACAGTGGATCATCGCTCTCGTCCCATTTGGCATCGCCTCGGCCGAGCGGTCGCGAACACTAGCTCCGTTTCGCCACCGTCGCTCGTACGTTGCACCGAATATAAGACTTCTCGGCTTTTATCCATTTTTAGTATTTTTTTGGAATGAATACATCATTCCATTTGGCAGACAGAGTAGTAAAGATTTCATCGAAAACTTACAGCAGCTTGCCAAACAAAAGCTAATAGAAAAAAGGAGGCAATTTGAGCTAAGCGGAAAATCCATACCTGTCTTATCAATTTAGAGCATATATATGGATTTGTCGATTTATAAGAATCGAATGTGTTTGTTTTTATGTTATTTTGTGAAGGAATGAAAACAATTCTATATAGAATGGATTGAGAATTATGCCTAGATCCCGTATAAATGGAAATTTCATTGATAAGACCTCCTCAATTGTAGCCAATATTTTATTGCGAATAATTCCGACAACCTCAGGGGAAAAAAGGGCATTTACTTATTATAGAGATGGTGCGATTTGACTCTTTTTTTTGGTTTTTTTAGCCCTACTTGCGCTTGAGTCTTACGAGAAAGAGAAGGGGTTCCCATAGAGAGAACAAAATTAGTAAAGGAAACCCACGCTTGGAGAAGGTGAGGTGAACTAACAATTCCTTCTGTCGTGTATCCTCGATTGATGCGGCCTCAGATGCTTCAATTGTAGATTTGAGTATTGAGCGAAAGGTTACACCTACAGGATAGATTCTGTATTACAGGTCAATCCTACTCTACTAGTACCAATAGGCAGTATAGGGGAGAAAAGCACTACACCTAGAAATAGGAATCAACAAGAGAAAAACTTTGTTAGAAATCGGCCCTTTCCTGATCGGTATTAGGGCTGGGAAGAGTGGTTCGGATAACAAACAGCCATCAGGTTTGTACTTTGGATACCCCTATAACCATCAAAGGTCGTTGAAGTGGCTAATTCCTCTAAATAGGAGGCGTTGAGAACAAAGAAATTCTTGCAGCTATCGTTTTCCTCTAGCATTAATAGAATTCCTTAGTGTTAAGAAAACCCTCTTGCGGGAAGGTTGGCTAGAGATTTCTTGGAAAAATACCAGCCCCTTTCGGTCCATAATGAGTGGGACTAATTCTATTTTTATTCTATAGATTATTTCGCTTAGTACTATGTACAGAAGGGAGGAGCCGTATGAGATGAAAACCTCATGTACGGTTTTGGAACGGAGATTTTTTGAATAGAACGAACGACCGTAACGAATGTTGGCTCAATCCGAAGGAAATTATGCGGAAGCTTTGCAGAATTATTATGAAGCTACGCGACTAGAAATTGATCCCTATGATCGAAGTTATATACTCTATAACATAGGCCTTATACACACAAGCAATGGAGAGCATACAAAGGCTTTGGAATATTATTTCCGAGCACTAGAACGAAATCCCTTCTTACCGCAAGCTTTTAATAATATGGCCGTGATCTGTCATTACGTGCGGCTATCTCCACTATAGAAAGAAGAAAAAAAAGAAAGGGTCAAATTTTCTAGTAAATACTAGAAAAAGGGCTTTCTACATAGGGATCGTCAAAACAACGATTTTGCCCTATCAGCTGTAGGAAAAAAGGACACTTCACGAGAATCCAACTAGGAAGAAAGTATAGCCTATGCTACTACTCTATGGATAAAATTCCAAAATTGATAGGAAAAGCACCGTAAAGATCCATTAGTGAGCGACTGGGTCAATACAACTAAAAAAAACTGCTTACTTATCCCATGATATGGGGCAAAATTTAGGAATCCGCTTATGTAATAGAGCCGATCCACTAAGGAATTAAGCAGCGGTGTAGTATCAGATCCCAAAGATAGTAAGTTCTTTTTTCTTTATTATGGGAAAAAAGTCTTTTTCAAGGATTCTATATAAATTTCATATATGAAACCGAGATAGTTACCTTTCAGAAAATTCGAACGAAGGCTATAAGTCTATCTATGCTTCATTCTCTGAAGGTGGGAGAAAAGATCAAACTGATTATTGATCCAAATTAGGGTTTGAAACTTAGGTAATTCACTTTTTCTGCTTAACCCAAGAAGAAATTGGATCGATTTTTGAGAAATAGAATCAGATTAAGATAGGGGAAATTAAGATAGCAATTTCTGAGCCGTATGAGGTAGGAAACTCTCAAGTACGGTTCTAGGGGAAGGAACTGCCTATTCCGACCGAGGAGAACAGGCCATTCTACAGGGTGATTCCGAAATTGCGGAAGCTTGGTTTGATCAAGCTGCTGAGTATTGGAAACAAGCTATAGCGCTTACTCCGGGAAATTATATTGAAGCACAGAACTGGTTGAAGATTACGAAGCGCTTTGAATTTGAATAAGACCACCCCCCTTTTTCATAAAATGGGTAGTTTGGTTGTTGATTTATTAATAAAATAAATTAGGTCGGAAGATCGAATCAAGACAAGAATTTCATTATATCCCTTTCTTCTACCTTCTATTTTATATGAGATTTCATCTAGAACTAGAATAGAAGTAAAAAAGTGAATAAAGAGGGGCGATCTAAACATCGCTAATATACGAGGACCGTTTTATTAATACTTATTAATAATTTATTAATAATTCTAAAGAGTTATCTTGGAATTTGGAATCGAATAAAAAAATCTCTACTCAAGGAAAGTGGGTGTAGACAGGGCTTATACCTTCAAAAAAAAATACGCTAGCTTCTTAAATTAAAAAAAGATTTTTTTGTTACGTCGGGAAATAATTTTCCAAGATAAAAAATGTCCGTTAGGCACCTAATCCTTATGTCATAATAGATCCGAACACTTGCCTCGGATTGACTTCAATATATAATTGTTCCAGTGAATAACTAAAAAAAAATAGAAGGACGATAGATAGTAAAGAAAAGGACTAATCATAATATCTATCTTTCAAAGGGTCACTAAAAAGACAGTTGGCGGGTCTCTTTGTATGTCTTGTCCGGAAAGAGGAGGACTTAATGATTATTCGTTCGCCAAAATATTATCCATTCCCATCTGTGTCGGTTCAACCGACACAGAAGGGTACCCTTCAGTGCCATTTTGCTGGGCAACCGACACAGAAGGGCAAAAAAATCAGAGAATGATATGAAGATTGAAAAACAAAATAAAAATATATTTATGTTGACAAGTGTACAATCTAAATATGCAATAAAAACAATAGATTGATGTTGACACTTGCATGGAAAAATCAACATTTATAGAAAAAATAGTTTAGATCATGGAAAATTTGGGTCTAGAATTAACAAAATACAATAAAATCACTTAAAAATAAAATTCACCACAAGTGACTTAACTAATTTGGGTCTAGAATTAACAATACTATGTCTCTTTCACGATTAGACCTTCATTGTGATCACTACGATGATACATAGTGTCAGTATCACTTTTATTATCATGCCTTAGATCGCCTTCTACGAAAGGTGGCTGCTCGTCGAATTGGTTGTATTCTTCCTCATCGACCACATTCTCTACCCCAACAATCCTTCTTTTCGCGTGAAGAACAACATGACGTTTTTTGTTTCTTGGACATAGAAGACTTGTGCAACATGCTTTGCTAGAACAAATGGATCGGATTTGTATCCAACATGACCCATGTCCATAGTAGTGAATCCATACTTATCCACCTTTACACCTCTTGGTAGCTTGACCGAACGACATCGAAACAATGGGACCTTGAAGATGCAATAGTCGAGCTCCCAAATCTCCTCTATAAAGCCATAATAACTCTTGTTACTCCCAGTGTTGTCATATGCGTCAATGTGGACGCCACTGTTTTGATAAATGCTTTTTTCATCCTGAGTCTTGGTGTAAAATGTATATCCATTGATATCATATCCTTGCCATGTCACAACTGTACTTGCTGGTCCTTTTGCCAACCAATTTAAGGTTGCACTAGTTTCTTTACCAAACATGTATTTTTTGAACCACTGAGAGAATGTTTTATCCCTCTTTTTGGTGACCCATGATTCTGACCGCTCTGGATTATTTTCCCGAATTTCATCCCTGTGCATAGTCATATATGGGGACACCTCGACCGATTGTTTCAAGACTGTGAAATGTGCTTGCAAAAACAATTTGTAATCATAATTAGTTGTTGACTTCCTTCCTATTGTGCCTTGTCCGGCTAGCCTCCCTTCATGGCGAGACACAGGCACCCCCACAGGGTTGATATCAGCCATGTAGTCAAGACAAAACTCAATGACCTCCTCTGTCGCATAATTTTCGATTATGCAACCCTCAGGTCGAGACCGATTACGTACGTATGTCTTAAGAACCCCCATGTACCTCTCAAATGGGTACATCGAACGTAGGAATGCAGGGCCACATATCTTTATCTCTCTAACAAGGTGGATAATTAGATGGACCATAATATCAAAAAAGGAAGGAGAAAAATATAACTCTAGTTGGCATAGAGTCTCGACCACGTCATGCTCCATTTGATCAAGTCCCGTGGGATCAATAACCTTTTGTGAGATTGCATTAAAGAAGAAACACAACATCATTAGTACTTCACGGACCTTGGCTAGCAAAATCCCTCTAATTGCCACTGGTAGTATCTGAGTCATTATGACATGACAATCATTGAGACAAGTCGCTTGATGTTGACAGAGTATCCTGATGGAGCTTTTACACCATGTAGAAACTTACAAAAAGCATACTACTCTTTTTTATATAGAGTGTAGGACGTTGGTGGAAGATATAATTTTCCATTTCCGGTATCTACAGGATGCAACTCTGGCCTGATATTCATATCTTCTAGGCCCCTTCGAGCCTTTAGTCCGTCCTTCGTTTTCCCCTCAGTGTTCACTAAGACAGTTAGTACGCTTACACACACATTCCTCTCTATGTGCATGGGGTCAAGGCAATGCCGAGCATTCAAATACTTCCAATAAGGTAAACTCCATAGTATTGACCTCTTTTTCCAAATGATGTTCTCGGTTTTTGAATGTTTCTTAATTTTCTTCCCTGTATCCTTTCCAAAAATAACTTCTATATTCCTAACCATATCGTAAACCTCTTCCCCGCTACGAGACCTGCCAGCTACACATTGTTCTGTTGTTCCGTCAAATTGTCTTGCCATGTTACGGTACGGATGTGCCCGTCTCGTAAACCTCCTATGTCGCATGTAAGATGGGGCAATGATTGGGTTGGTAGGCTGCAGACACATCAGTGTCGGTTCATAACAAAAACCGACACTGATGTACCACACATCAGTGCCGGTTCGTAACATCAAACGGCGCAGAAAGGAAGGTATCAGTGTCGGTTTGTAAAATTAACCGACACTAAAGGGGCCGACCCCCTTCTGCGTCGTTTCATTTTACAAACCGACACTGATGGGTCCAGGCATCAGTGTCGGTTCACAATATGAACCGACACTGATGGGTGATACATCAGTGTCTGTTAGAATTGAACCGACACAGATGCCTGTCGCAGAAGGCTGCCTACTTATGAACCGACACAGAAGACCTCATTTGTGTCGGTTCAAAGTGAACCGACACAGATGAAAGGGTACATTTGGCCTGTTTTGGCGTAGTGTCATTTCATGTCGAGCATCAACTGCAAGCCAGTCCAGACGCTGCGAGATCTAATCAATATCACGCACAACCCAGTTAACGGCGGCAGACGTATCAGAATCACCTGGATCAAAGTGGTGCTCCACGGGACTCCGAACTTCCGCTGCAACATACTCTATAGAATCGATTACTGCCTTCATACAACACCTGTACCCAACGAAATTAGCTAATTACAATCAGCATCCCTGCAAACAATTAAATCCACTCATTTTTCCCCTCACTATTACACACGAGCACGAACCCTACGACCCAGATCCTTCTTCATAGAGAGCAAGTAACAACCGGAATCGACTCATAGCCATAGATCCAATACCACATAATAGCCTATTTATCGTACCTATTTTTGTTTTGACTGAATTTATGTCGTGCCAATCCAACATAAGTCCCTATTTTATTTACTTTTTATATTTAATTTGTTTTCTTACCATTGTATTTCCATTGACAAAGATCTATTGAACAAGTAGAATTTGTAGATAGATGGGTCTCTTTACCCTCACTTCATATTAGGTTTTTGTTCCGGTACGTAGACAAAATAATACAATGCAAGCAAAAGTTTCTAAATTCATGGAGATATAGAACAGCATATAAGTTATCATGCTTGCATATCTATCATTTGAGTCTCCAACAATTATTCTAATAATTACATATTCGATTTGCCCTATGGACGAATATGCAAGCATACGTTTTATGCTTGTTTGAGTAATAGCAAGGAGATTCCCCAATATCATGCTAAGAATAGCTAGGATTTCCAGAAGAAGATGTCATTCGTTTGATGAGAAATAAAAAGGAATATCGAGAATTCGTTCATTCCATGATGTCTTGCTAGTTCAATGTTTTGACAAGATCGTGTGGTGTAATTCCATTGATTTTTGGGTTTTGATCGTATCTAAGATCCTATTTTATCTGGGTTGCTAACTCAATGCTCTCTATATCTTAGTGCATGCGACAAGTGACAAAGTAAAAAAAGAGGATCAAGTTGATTATCTAGTGATATTATCGTTGCATTTTATTACCGGAGTGCCCACAATTCGTAACTCCGGGACGTACATATGAACTCCAATGAAATAACACTACAGGAAAACCAAGTTTTTTTGTCGGTCTACTTTAATTTCGTCAGTCTCAAAAAACCGCCGAAAATAACGCAAACCGACGAAAATACGACAACAATTTCGTCGGTTCAGACTAGGCCGACGAAACTAAGGTGGTGCCGCATCGCAGATCCGAGTTGATGACGTGGCACTATTTTCGTCGGTACAAGCCGACGAAATTGCGGTGCGGACGCATGAAAGAGATGACGTGGTGTTATTTTCGTCGGCCAGAACCGACAAAATTACGGTGTCGGTGCGTTGTGTGTGATCTGTACTGTTTTGGATGATGTGGAAACGTTTTCATCGGTCTAGGCCGACGAAATTACGGCCCACTTTACCTAGCTTTGGCCGACCCATTAGCCTTTTTCCTTCTTTGACCTAGCCCTACCTGTGCCCACTCCCTGTGCCGTCACCCGCACGCCCGTTCGCCCACACCGCCGCCCGCGTCGCCGCTCACCCGCGCTTGCTCACGCCGCAGCTTGACGTAGGGCAAATTTGTGTGATAATCGTAGAACACAAGTGCATATGTCTTAAAGTTGTGTGAAATAACTCATTTGTCGGTATTAAATGCATGCTTCTAGTGCATTGGATGTCAATTTAGAATCAAGATTGCATTATTAGGCCTGGTAGCTCGCTAATCGGAGAAGACAAATGCTTATGGTTCAAATTTGTGTGAAGTAGCTCATTTGTCGCTATTAAATGCCCCTGTTGCGTTGCATATCAATTTAGAGCCAAAGTTGCATTGTTAAGCTAGGTAGCTCGATAATTGGAGAAGACAAGTGCTTATGTTCAAATTTGTGTGAATTACCTTATTTGTCGCTATTAAATGCCTGTCTTGCATTGCATACCAATAAAGTTGCATTATTATTCTCCCTAGCTCAATAATTGTATAATACAAGTACAAATAATTCAAAATTATGTGAATTAGCTCAAACTTAATACATCTTCCATGTTCTTTTCATTGTAGCCTATGTTCTACTCTCAGTTTGGACCAAATATTTAATTGCATGCGTTTTGGCCTCCGCCTCCTCCGCCTGGCTTTTTATTCCAAGAGACACAACAGGTAATAGACTTACGCCTTCCTAATACAATTTACTAACTTCCTTCAATGTGCAATGTTTCACAAATACTCTCTTCATTTGATTAGAGATTTGCGACACCACCTCCACCTTCTCAAGATGGGCCTGGAGGCAACAACGGCGCTTCTTCTTCGGATACTCCTTCGGTCAATCGAATCGTCAAGTTGGGAGGCGGCAATGCGGCAGGTAGCGGTCATGGCTCCCACTCACCTGGGAGTTAGAAGTTCCCTTGTATAACTTGTTGTATGGCTTAACGATGAACTATGTGACGTTTATGTAAAACTTGTGTTGATTGACTTGATGTCGAACTTGTGTGTTGCGGACTTTTGATGTTTGATGGACACTTAATTATGTATTAATTCTATCTTTGTGCTCTTATGCATCTTTCGTTGATGGACATGTGATTGTCGATATAAGATTATGAAGATATTAATATCTATGAATTGTCGGTGAATTATTGAAATTTTCTGTGAATTTTCAATCAATAATACAACACCGTTTTTTTCTTGGAAAAAACATAATTTCGTCAGCCTTGCAGGCAATTTCGTCGGCCTAGGCCGACGAAATTACATGCCACGTCACCACATCACGCACTCCAGATCCTTCCGATTAGGCTGACGTGGCAATTATTTTCTTCGGTTTAACTTTAAACCGACGAAATTACCTGCCACGTCATCAAAACATGCCACCTACCCGACTCTACTTAGGCTTCAGCCACTGTTACAAACCATCGGGATAATAGTTTCATCGGCCTTTAAAACTGACGAAATTATTGTAATTTCGTCGGCAACCGACAAAACGATAGTTATTTTCGTCTAGGACATTTCATCAGGTCAATTTCGTCGGCAAACCGACGAAATTACGTGAATTTCATTGGTTTGGCCCATATTTTTGTCGGTTGTGGGCTGACAAAATTAAGTCGTTTTCCTGTAGCGTAAATTATAAGCATATCAAATCCATTTAGGATATATAATAGGAGAGATCCATGATTTTTCATTATATCGGGTTCTTTTGTGATCCAATCTCCACGCTAATGTCCATTCATATATTACTGTATATTCCGACTTGTATGAAAATGTCATCGAGGATAAGTTGGTCACTGTGAGCCGTGATCCTTTGTTATTTTTAGCCACTGGGAGGAAAAAAAAAATCAAAACACGTATAAATTGCTCACAAAGTTGTAATAACACCATCGATTGGTTTGTTTGCTTTTTTCGAAGTTGCATAGTTCAGTCATTTGATGAACATCGCCTTACATTTTTTTTTAAGGAAACACAACACATGAAGCATTTCGTCATCTACTTCTTCGAAATTTAGGCCAAAAAGAGTTTTGTTTTCTGGGGTTCTTTTGTGGTACACTAAAATAAATACGAGTCATTCAATCCTATTGATCTAATGGCTTAGATTAGTCTTAATTTATTCAATATTACAAGGTTACTATATTATATTACAATGGTAGTATATCTCTATAATTGATCTAACGGGCAAATAAGTAGCTTATTTGATTAACGAGCAAGGTAACCCGTGCGTTTGCGCGGCTCGATTTGTGTTAAGATATAGATAATATATCAGATTAGATTTATAGTTTATCTCTAATATATAGATTATAGAGGTTAATATTGACCGTTAGATTAACATAATAATATCTATATTCAACGATGTAGATTTTTTTTCTATGATTAACTTGAGAATTTGTACTATTTTTTCGAGAGGTTAATATTGACCGTTAGATTTATATAATAATATCCATATTCAGCGATGTAGATTTTTTCTTTTTTCTATGATTAACGTGAGAAGTTCTACTATGTTTCGATTAACGTGGAAATTTCTAAGATTTTAGGATTAATATGGTGGCTCCGTTTAACTCTGCTTTATATAGATAGTAGATAGATCGCCATCTTTGCTTGCTTCCAGTACATAGCAAAGCCACTAAAACTTGGATTCGAGAATGAAATCATGGCTCCGCGTGGCACTCTCTCTATAATCTCCGGAACTATCTGTCACTTGTGGCTCGAACGCAACAATCTCCTTTTCCGCAGAATCGAACGGCCCCAAGTCACCTTTCTCCAACACCTCATCGACGACCTGCGGCTCTGCATGGCCGCATGAGCCAATTTTGTAATCAATTAATTTTGATACCCTCATGGGGAGGGTTTCTTTCCCCAAACCTGTAATTCTTCCTCGCTTTGATCAATAGATGACAGTTCTCCTGCACTTTGTTCAAAAAAAAGAACGAAATCATTCCCCAACAAACTGAAACCGAAGCAGAAGAACCCTATCCCCAAATCGAGCCCCAAATTCGACGGCTCTACGGGCGTGTTTGGATGCTGCCCTTGGGCTGCCGTGCCTGCAGTTGGCTCGCCGTGCCAACGCTGCTCGAGGGCGAGCCAACGAATGGCGCGGGCGGCCGATTCCTTCGCCCGCGCCATTGCTCGATTTCATGTTAAAAATCGTTGGCTCGCCGATGGATTGGCGTGGGCGCGCGTTTTGGCGGCGGCAACCAAACGAGCGCCAAACTTCATGGCTCGCCGATGGTTGGCATGGCAGCCCACGGCCAGCATCCAAACACGCCCTACACCTTCCTCTTTGCAATGAAGCTCCCTTCTTGACCCTAAATTGGATGCTCCCATTTCATCCATGCTGCGATGACGGGCGATGTTGTTTCATCGAACTTGCAAACATCAGGTTCAGGTAAGATGCCCAAGATGTTGTCCTTTGGAACCTCACCGCTTCAGGTTCTTCCTCCACTAGATCAGCCTATCAAGTCCAGTTGTTTTGGACGAGCAACGAGAGGGTGGCCAAGCTCACTCTTCTGCTCCCTCTGTGCGCCACATCTGGAATGCGGCAACTACCTATTCTGGGGCTGCTCTTTCGGCAGGCAGTTCTTGAGCAAGGTTATGGGCTGGCTGCATCGAAGCCATCTCCTGCTCTCTCTGCATCTTTGCCAACAAACTGGAGCCTCCAATGGTGGATTGATAATACAAATGGTCTGTCGAAACAGGAAAGGAGTCTCGCAATGGCTTTGGGCCTCTGGAAGATTTGAAAAGAGCGTAATTCTAGATTTTTTAGAAATGACTACCTTCCAGTCAATGCTCTTTTCGCTTCTTTGCCGAGTTGATTTTAGCTCTTACCCCTGAGATCGCTCAAGATGCATCATCAGTTATGTAATTACACATTTGTAGAACTTGCTTCTTTTCCTACTTAAGTGATTATGCAGAGCTTCTGTCATTTTTGTTTTTTTTTAAAAAAAATATTATTAGATACAAATTTCTCTAAAAAAAACCAGTTTAAACTCTCAGTCAATCAATTTTCTAGACCGTTGAATTGAGATCCAATGATAGATCAAGCAACTTCCCCTCTTTCTCTCCCCGCCCTTAACCCCGCTCCTTCCCGACCCAACTTCTCTGCTTCCCGATCAGTGAATTGCCATACCATGCTGCCGATGGAAAGGACCGGGAATCTTGACAGCAACTGCCTAGTGCAGATTCTAGGGCTGGGAGTCATTAGGAAAGACAGTGAGACTCTTCAGCTGCACCAAACGCCCGAACAAGGTCATACAAAAGAACTCTTTCAAAGTCATACAAAAAGTTCAGCACACAGAAGCCCAAACAAGGTCTTCACGACATCACTCAAACCAGCAAGAAAGCAAATACATGTCATCGAGTCAAACATACTCTATTATTTGTTCTTCATCCATAATTATTGAAGAACTCCAGTGCCTCTACTTCTAATGCTTGACATGTCTCAAGATTCCAATTTTTGTGATCCTCCCCTTGCAACAATGCCTGTTATCGAACCCACAACAAGCACCCTTCCTCCCTAAAATGCTCTGCATAAAGGAAACATTCCTTTGATTATGGAAGACAACATCGTTGCGACATAACCTAATAGACCAAATAAGATTGTTGTACCAATCAAAATATGTGATCCAATACTACTACCCCTTTAGAAAGCCATCTCTCTCATATGGTTGAGTCTATTAGGCACTTAGGGTCATACAAACCTTAAGATATTTGGACTATCCGTAGGGGCGGACCCAGGCCCATGGCTAGGTGGGCTGTTGCCCGGGGCCTAGGATTTGCAATAGAGATACCCTTCAATAAGTAGGTAATGCCAGTCAAGCCCATCAACCCATGTGCTTAGCTAAGGCACAACTGCACAAGCCCATTAGCCTGTACGCATGTACGTGTACGAGATCTTTTTTGCCTGGTGCCCTGATCAATTTTCTTCGTGTCTTTGTGAGCGTGTTGTGCCGCCGCCGCACACCTTGCTAGTGGAGTACTGCTCGCCAACCTCCGCCTCCTCGTTTCCTTGATTCTCTTGACAACAAAAAGATCGGACGAGTGGATAACAAAAAAGATCGTAAGGGTGCTGCGGCGCCGCACGCCCGCACCTGCTCGGTTGCTCGGCTACTCGCTAATTTCTGCCCTCGTCTCCTTGATTGCAAGAAATCACGCCCTAAACTCAGTAAGCCCTAAACTCCTAAAACTTCTATTTGGTTAATTTATTGTTAATTTAATTTATTCATGTAAGTTGTATTTTTTGTATAGTTTATTTAATATGAATACGTCATATACTTATTTATTAATTTATAGTTCAATTGCATCGATTTAGGAATAGTGAAAGAGAATGAAGAGAACATTGACATTTCATTACACAACTCAGTCCAATCAATCTCCTGTAGAACAGGTTGAAACGGGCACAATGGATGATCTTGGTATGGAACTCGATCCGATATTGTTGCTGATCCTAGGTTATGAACACCGGTTGAGGACTTAGATGTGAATGTTAGAGATGCAGCTAGAAGGGAGTACCTGCAATTGGGACCATGTCGACCATTTGGACATGATTTTCCAAAGGGACAACAAGGAAGTCAAAAGAGAAAATTTCAAAAATCATGGTTTGATAAGTATGATTGGTTGGAATACATGTTGCTAAAGATGCGGCCTTTTGTTTTTCGTATAACTTCGTATAATGTATGCTATACGAAGTTATTACGAGCTCAAGTGCAAACTATATTCACTAGTCTCAAAGTGAAAGGTAGTGGGTGCTCGGGTTATTTGTTCTACTCCCATGTCCCATGCAAGATGCTGTCATCCATTACCTAAAAACCAAATAAAAGCAAGAGTGAGTATTCAACAATACTCAGCAAAGTATATGTATAAACAATATGAATATCACCATTTCAAAATAAATCCATGCTCATGAATCATCCATTATCTCAAAAGCTCCAAATAACTCAATCGCTTCAACATATCCATGTAAAACATTTTTCATCCAACGATGCAATGCAATGCACATGCGTCTGTACTGTGAGCTCATACCGGTATAGCTAGAGTGTCACCCGTCGGTGCACACCCTTGCCCGTCCTCTCAAGGCCGGGGACCAATTACTCCACTCCCGTGGAGTGCCTACCGAAGTAGGACTTTTTCCTCCCACATTAGTGGGATGCCTACCCGAGGGTAGGTCCTGTCATATGAATGCAATGCAGGAGATGCAACTTATACCAATAAACAGTTTCAATAGCAA
>SPJY01020745.1:1546503-1725606 GCA_005191435.1 Raddia distichophylla
AAAAATAATTTACAAATATAGAAAAATTTAGAAAACCTGAAAATAATCCACAAAAATCATAAAAAATATAGAAAATTCATAAAAATCCAAACAAATCATTTACAAATCTAGAAAAAAATTAGAAAACCCGAAAATAATACACAACATTCATTAAAAAATCATAAAAAATTCACGAAAAAATAGAAAAACCGAAAGAAATTCACAGAAAACTAGAACTTCACTTAACTTTTTTGTGAATTTCTTTCAGTTTTTCTGAATTTTTGTGAATTTTTAATTGATTTTTATGATTTTTTTAATAATCTTTTTTTAAAATTTTTTAATGAATTTTGTGAATTATTGTCGGGTTTTCGAAATTTTTCTAGATTTTAAATGATTTGTTTGGATTTGTATGAATTTTCTCCATTTTTATGATTTTTATGGATTATTTTCAGATTTTCTAAATTTTTCTACATTTTTAAATTATTTTTTATGAATTTTCTGGATTTTGTTTCAGGTTTTCTAAATTTATATATTTTGAATTATGTTTTAATGAATTTTCTGGATTATTTTTTATTTTTCTGGATTTTTGGGGCCACGTCAGCACTTAACGGCCACGTGGGCGCCACGTCAGCGTTTAACGGAATTTCTAATGGATCCTAACGGCCCAGGACTAACGGTGCAAACGGAGACAAGTTCCAGGAGCTGAGAAAGCAATTTCAAAGTTTAGGAGATTTCGTGCAATTTGTTACAAGTTCCGGGAGATACAGTGCAATTTTCTCCTAAATATATCTCGCGAGGCTCCGCGGAAGTCATCCTTGTATGTTGAACCTGGCAAGTTTGATGGTAAAAATAGATTTTATAAATTAAATTTGTATTGTGCTTAAAATGTGGGGGTTTTTTTTTCATGCGGTTAGAAGTTCATTGGACAGGGTTCGGCGAGGACACCCAGGGACTTGGTCCTATAGGCCGTGACTACGTGTGGTTTCGGGTTCATCGGGCCAGGTCTAATTAATGATGGTCAAACCAGGCTCGATTGCCTAGTTCGGACGAAGCGCAGTAGAGCTGCTTTAACTTGGGTTGAGTGGTTTTTGCACGGGTTTCGATGCAATGCCTCTAGGATTTATGTATGAGACTTGTTTATTAATGATTATGGATTAATCATGCATGTGATGAAGGTGATTCATTTTTTATGGACTAATCTTCATTACATATATCAAGTTGGACTGTGGTTGCCAATGTGTCGAGACGCGAACTAAGAGTTTGAGAAGTTGTGCAGGGAGAGTCGGACTTGGACTTGTGGATCACGAATATTTTTCGAACGTAATCCTATTTATCTATACAACCTTTATATCTTTCTCTAGTATTCTATCTCAACCTACTGCTATATTAATGCAGCTAGAATCTAGTCCGATGAACATTAGAACACCTCCAATAGACCTTTTTTACCTTTCTCTAAAACT
Source organism: Raddia distichophylla (assembly GCA_005191435.1). NCBI lineage: Eukaryota > Viridiplantae > Streptophyta > Magnoliopsida > Poales > Poaceae > Raddia > Raddia distichophylla. The sequence goes on from SPJY01020745.1 coordinate 1,547,943, forward strand.
GCTACATTAAGCGCAGCACTGCTGTGCTGCACGGACCAGCAGACCACGGTCGTACTCCTACATCACACAGGAACAGGGCGACCGCGACGCGAGCTACACGGCGATAAAACAAAGGCAGTTAGTTACGCGACGTGTCACCCTCCTCTTCCTCTTTTCCTTCGTCATGGGAGGGGAGTACGCGTGTCGATCCACGGAGGGCTGGGTGGGCGCTGGTCGTGGCAGGGGCAGCAGGCGAGGCCGCCGCTGCACCCTGCACGCTTGCCGACGCGGCTCACACTGCTTCGTTTCAAAAAGCACCTACCTACTCGGAAAAAGAAAAAAGAGAGTGAAATAAGGACTAAGAGCGTGGAGAAAAGCTAAAGAGGAAAAAAATAAATGAATAAATGCAGCCAGAAAAGCAACAGGGAAGGGAATCAAACACTCAACCATGCCGTATTCAGCAGCCGACTAAACCAACCAAGCATGATTGAACATGTAACCTCTATTGCTCCTGATCAAACCAAACCAAGCTAGTGCTGCGGCACCGGCTCTTGGAAGTTTCCAAAATTCACCTCCTTCCCGTGGGATTTTGTGCTGTTCTAGTACTTATCGTTAGGGAACTCAACCGCCTAAAACTGGTTAAAACTTCAGTCTTTTGGAAAAAAGATTGGAGTCTTTATCCTATTGTTTGGGTTGCTATTGTAGTTTCGTACCTTTATATATCACCTACTCTTGTGTGTTTTATTACTTTGTCCCTTTTGATTATTTCTAAGGTTGAGATGCATTTCCTCTTACTTTTGTTTGTATTGGTGGTGATCAAATTGTTCATGCATAAGATGTATAAGATGCTAATTACTATTTTAGCATGTTACTAAATCATATAGCCTTGCAATTTTACACTCAAGAATTTTTTTCCCATATGGCTGCTGAAGTGAGCAGCATCTTTTCATAGGATTATTTTTTGCCATAATTTACTAACATGCTATGAAAAGATTAGTTCCCTACCCTGCCTGCTTCCAGTGGCGCAGGAAAGTGCTTAGGGAGAGAACAATATCACATCTACGTGGTAAGACTAATATCAGATTCTTAGTCACCACCACCTGTGGTCTTTTTCGAGCGCCAAAAATTGGAAGAATGATATGTGTTAAAGCTACGACATGCTGATGGTCCCTTTTAAAGTATTCTCCTAGGGTTGTGTAAGATCGATATGGTCATCTTAAATGGTTATATTGCAAATAGTGCATGCTAATTGTCCCCCTTTTCAGAGTATTTTCCCATGGAGATGATGGTTTATTTGTTATTTTTCCCTTATGAGGTTGCATAAATATGGTTGGTTTTATTCTTCTTGAAAATTACAGGTTCTGGTAATAGGTTTATACCATGATTTGTAACCGTCTGTTTTTCTTTTTTTTTAATGTTACAGGTTTGTTGTGTTTATTGCCATGGCAGGCGGCTGCTCCTTCACCGTGTCTTCATTGTCGCCGCTCCCTCCCAACGTCAGCATTGCCATAGAGCCATGCGGTTTCCATCTTACACAGCTGACAAGGATTATGAACAAAGAAAGCGAGCATGTCAGCCATTCTTCCGACATGTTTTTTCTTTTAGAAGAAGTTATTTATGCCAAAATAAAAGAAGAGCGACGACCATTATAATGTGTGAGTATGTCTATCTATAATGATCTGTTTTTTTGTTCAGCTAGGAGAGTTAAACTTGTGATTGGGCTCCAATTTCTACCTGTTTTCAGCTTAGAAGAAAAGTTAAAAAAAAATCTGAACTCTTATCTCCGTAGACAGATAGAACTTGAAATGTCTCTGATAGTATATGGACAATAACATTGACAATAGCAACATAGATTTTTCTCACTTATTTCATAGGATTTCACTTCTGTTTTCAGCAATTTGTGGCACCTCTTCACTAGCACGTCTCATTTGACGCATTTCCAATAGTTTTTCACATGCTGTTGTAAAAAATGGTTATCATATTATTATTCCGACCGATTTCACCTCTTCTCGTTATCCTTTCCCATGCTACTCTACAAAGAAGCTAACTTCATCCATATCAGCAAGCAAGTGGCACAAGCACGATCAAAAGGAATCGCTGCTCCCAATTTTGAAGTCTTCCCTTTTTGAGGTTCTCTTAATCGCCTACTGCTTATAGCAAGAAACCAAAGGCAGAATACACTTCATTGATATCGGCTAATCAATGGCACAAACATGGTGAAGCCTCTATTCCTCACTTCCTCTATTATCAGTTGGGTTCTCTGTCCAATTAAGTATTTGTGATAATTCATTTGTTATTACATTAACGTCTACCTGACCATGGATGCACTTAGCTTTTAGACTATGTGAAATTGATTCTTTCTCAGTATGGAACTCAATAGAAGTCAGTAGTTTTTTCTACCCCAAAACAGGTACGTATATTGTTTTTGGTTTGGCTGCCTTGCGTTGCATGTATTTTGAATAAACTCTGCATGTACATGAATCCTTCTTAAATTTAAAACAAAACTGTCTGTATGTGATGTTTTAGGATGGTAATGCATTTGCTCGTGAGATGCTTGATGAACGTACCAAAAAGGCTGAAGCATGGCACAATAATGCTGCGAGCCGAGCACCATATTCCAAACCAGCTGATCCAATCACTTGTGCAACATTTGCTCAAGATGTCATTGAAGGTAGAGCAAATGTTTCACAAGCTCACGAGCACAAACACCAACCCCTTATATTTGGACCTGCAAGTCTTGTTGGTGGAGGATTAACCAGTGATAGGGAGAGAATGGCAGCACAAGTGTTTCAGCTTGGTTACAGGTATGCTTTGAAAGTGCTATACACCAGCACAGAACAGTGCATTGCTATTAATTCTTGTATTGTGCTCTCTGGTGACTTTCTTTATGGCAGATGTGGAACGAGCCCTATTTGTTGTGACTGTTAATGCATCAAACTAGCTATACATACTTCAATATGTTTGTAGCAGCTTTAGCCTGTTGTTGCATTGAACATTGTATGACAAGCAGATTTATCGATTTCTTGTTAGTTTTGTTGTTGTATTGAGAACCAATTGGCAATTTACACTTTTTTAAACTTTTTTAAGTTAAGAAAAAATAACTCATGATACTGTGTTAAATTTGGCACACAGAAGGGGGATCTCAACAGATGAAATTCTCTCAAAGGATGAGTTTTATCCCAAAAAGTATGCCTTTTAGCTCCTGTTAGTTCTAATCTCTGCTTTGATGGTAAATACTTCTCTGATGCTGAGATAGTTATTTGGAAGTGTGCCTTAAATGCGGCCATAGTTTATAACAAAAATACCCAAGTATGATGCCCTGCAGTTATTGACAAAAAAAACCCCAATAGATCTATCCCATGGACTGTTTTAACCATCAGTAGGTATTATCCTCAACTCTAGACTCTGGATGGTCTGTTCTTCCATTCTCTGGGTTCTTCAGTCTTTGAAAGCATTAGCAAAGCATTTGAGAATATCCTCTGATTCAGTTTTTATGTTGATTTTTTTGCTTGTATCGTACTATAGGCTACCAACAGTGAGCATTGCAGAAGCTGGCTTACGTGAGATGAAGATGATGGAGAACTGGCAAGAAAGAACTGCTAAGATGATTCAAGAAGCAAACTCTGCTTGGCACAAGGATGGCACTAGGTCAGCACAAGAGGAAGAGGATGCTGAAGAGGAGAAAGAAAGAGCATGGGATGACTGGAAGGACGATAATCCTCGTGGTGCAGGCAACAAGAAGCTCACTCCCTGTGGCTAAATTCGTGAGCTGAGCCCTGTACTGAAAGTCTGACCCTCCATATGAAACTAATCTTCATGTACAAGATGCACGTACCTTTTTTTTCTTCTTCTGAAGTTTGTGATGTTCCATACTCCATATGTACAAGATGCACTTACCTTTTTTTTTCTTCTGAAGTTTGTGATGTTCCATACTCCATATGAAACTGATCTTCATGTACAAGATGCACTTACGTTCTTTTTGTTTTTTTGGGTTTCTGATGTTTGTTATGTTCCATATATATTACCCAAGTGGTATGCATGGTTTCATCCAGTATTGAAATAGCCGTTGTTAGTCGCAAAATACAATGGTGATGCTCACTATAACATTACCTTAAATCAAGCGATGCCTCAGTTCTGTCTCTTGCCTAAATCTTGTCGGTTCAGGAGCACAAGGATGGATGGAGGATGCAAAATAATCAGTTTCATTACACGATCGAATCGCTTAACGCTGGCTAAAGCGATGCATGATTCCTCACTGATCCAACACCAGTGGCTGCCCAGTGCATCAGCAGCAATCGCGGACGAAGAAAAAAAAAAAACACGAGCTTTTTTCACTCACATCCAAACTGTCAAGTACAGTACACGACCCAATCCCAATATACGTACACACGGCACACTCCATCTCATGCAAGTGAATTCGATCGCTAGCTGGAGCTCAATCCGTGGCGTGGCGCGTGCCCGTTGCCGTGCCGGCGCGCCGCCGCCGGCCGCCATGCGGAGACGGCGTAGAGGGGCCGCTTGTGCCAGCAGAAGAAGAAGCAGCGGAGGTCGCCGTCGTGCCGCACCTCCTAGGCTCCTACCCGCCCAGGGGCGAGCCAGGATTTCATCATAGGGGGGCCGACACATAACAAAGTAACTTGCAGTCTGATCCTATCATTATATTGAAAGCGAGCTATATGCAGAAAATTTTTTCGTAAAAATATTGTTATGTTATGTAATAAATTAAATCAAATATGCCATAACAGTATATAAAGCAATGATAATAGTATTATACCTAGCAGAGGTTATCATGTGTGGGGCCACTTAACTGTGATCAAATGGCATATTTTTTCTTGCATATTCACATGACATTGAGTCAAGTTGTGTGTGGTGTGGCAAAAACTAAATAAATAGATTATATTTTATATATGTGTATATTATAGCAAGTGTTATTCAGTTCTTTAGAATAAAGGAAGATTACACACCAATAATACAATTACGTTCATATTGGACACGGTAATAACTAGCTAATAAAAATATTTAAAGTGTTTGAAAAGCAATATGAGCTACAATTAGTCAAGCCTCAAATGTATATTAGTGAACGCCAAGAAGCACTCTACAAATTTTTGATAAACTTATCGAAGTATTGTGCACTAACACTATTATTGAATATATAATACGTAACTTAGTATATTTGCTATAACATGTAATGTGCTTGGAAATATATTAATTCATAAATTAAAATCATTTTCTTTGAACATGGCGTGGCGCGTGCCCATTGCAAGTGAATTCGATCGCTAGCTAGATAGGAATTGGCAACAAGTTGCGCGAGGCTGCGTGCAGTGGCCGTGCACTGTAGAAATTCGAATCCTTCTGTCCATGTTCAGCATGACAGTCTTGAAATCACATAGCGTTTTGTACTAGGGATGAACCGATGAAATCACATAGCATGGAGTGAGACAAATCGTAAGTTGTCTTAAAATGGCAGGCTCTTATCATACTCTTAAAATGGCAGGCTCTTATTATATTAGTATTTCAAGATCTATCACAGGTGGCTTGGCTGCCCTGCTCTCACTCCATAGCCCATCTCAAAATTTTCTAGGGAAGAATTTTGGAATGGATTCTGCGGTGAAACCAGGGGCGGTGGTGACGGAAGCCACCTGACGAACAGGTCGGCGGCGGGGGTGGAGCGCGCCATGGAGGAAGAGCGCGAGGCCACCGTGGAACGCGAGGCACAGAGCCATCGCGGCGCACGTCGGACGGGCTCCTCCCGCGTCACCGCGCCCCTCCGGCAGGCCGCCGCCGGCGGCGACGGCGAAGGCGACGACGGCAATGCACAGCCCGGCTCTGGAGGCGTCCATGGTCTCCCGCGCAGGCCTGCTCCATCCAGATTCCCCAATTAACAGCGGCATGAGCAGAGTGCACAGCCTGTAAACAGCAAAGAATACTGATACCTGCAGGGTCGGGGTGATGGGTCGCTGTAGCTCTGAAGCTCAAATCCAAGTGCAGCAGCAGGAGGAGGAGGAGGAGGAGGATGATGCAGCCGTGGAGGTGGAGGGGACTGGGGAGCGGGGAGCGGGTATATATACACTTTTTCCTGTGGCGTAAAAAAAAGGATTTACGCGAGAGCAATAGATAAAAAAAGGCAAGGGAAAAAGGCCAATTAGACAAAGCAAAACCTTTCTACACCAGGACAAAGCGATCCACACAATGTCACATCGACCGCACACGTGACTGTGACTGTCATATGAGCTGAGCTGTGACTGTGACTGTGACTGTGACTGTGACTGCGTGTTGTGCTGTTGTTGCGGGCTTGATTCCTGCAGCAAAGCAGAGTGCATGAGCGAGAGTGGGCGGCCGGAGGTGGAGTAGTGGAAGCAGGGGGAAGAGGAGGTGGGGTGGAAGCAGGGGGCGACGGGAGGATGGCGTCGTATCGTAGGCGAGGGCCCCCTGGTGTCGGTACCGCTGGGCGCTGGCGCTGTGTCCAGCCCGCCCGTGCCGTCGCTGCATGCGTAGTTGCCGCCGCCTCGACCGCGAGAGACATCTGCTGCGGCTGCCACATCGAACCGACCCCGTTGGGTCGCTGCCATATCAAGCCCGCGATGTCGCCCCTTCGCAGTGCCCTAATCTAATCTCTGGGAGGGGAAGAGCAGCGAGGAGGAGGTGCGGTGGGGATCTACTCTACTCTAATGTTAGCTCAACTCTAGGATTATCTTATTCTTAGGGCAAAAAACGGCGGTCCTGCCTGCATGCGACCGCGTTTACCTCGCGACGAGCACAGGTGGGTGCAAGCAGGAAACCAATCGATCACGTCCGATCCTAAGTGTGGACAAAATGAATATACTATGTCTTTCTGCTAAAGAGAAGAGGGTCTACTATTATTAAACTCATAATTCATTGTATCCTTATTATCAAAAAAATGCCAACTAGTAGGTATAGGCCTTGTTCTTTTCAGCTTAGCGTGGCGTAGCGTGTCACTGGAGTAAAATTTATCTTTTTTATATAGCCTATGTAGTGCAATAATTTGTAACGATTTTTTTGTGGCTTGTAGTAGTCCTCTTAAAGATCCTAAAACTATTTTTTAATTATTCTTTTATAATATTTAAACCTCTTTTCAAAGACACTCAAATTACAGTAAAGCGCTACTCAAATGTACTCAAATGTTCAAGGCCATAATAAGTAGAGTAGTAGTAGTAAACACATCCCGGTTGTTCAATCCTTTTATTTATATATTATTACCAGAAGGACCAACAAGAGGATCTACTATTATTAAACTCATAATTCATTGTATCCTTATTATAAAAAAAAATGCCAACTAGTAGGTACGTATAGGCCTTGTTCTTTTCAGCTTAGCGTAGCGTAGCACTGGAGTAAAATTTATCTTTTTTATATAGCCTATATAGTGCAATAATTTGTAACGATTTTTTTGTGGCTTGTAGTAGTCCTCTTAAAGATCCTAAAACTATTTTTTAATTATTCTTTTATAATATTTAAACCTCTTTTCAAAGACACTCAAATTACAGTAAAACGCTACGCTACGCTACTCAAATGTTCAAGGCCATAATAAGTAGAGTAGTAGTAGTAAACACATCCCGGTTGTTCAATCCTTTTATTTATATATTATTACCAGAAGGACCAACAACTTAACGTACGACTCCACGAGCAGAGCAGCCCTTAACTTTCCATAGATTCAGCTTGTTTGAATCTACTCCAGCAAAGAGTAGTATGTACTGTAGTTAGCAACAAACTGAAGCTAGACAACATAATTATACATTATTATTATGACCGATTTCACCTCTTCTCGTTATCCTTTCCCATGCTACTGTACAAAGAAGCTAACTTCATCCATATCAGCCAGCAAGTGGCACAAGCACTGTCGGCACCCGATTTACAAGATCGGATTCCACCTGCGTAAACACGTACTAGTCCCAAGGATCATGGCTAGTACACACAGATATACAAAAACAGAACATTGCCAACGATCTCATTATTACAAAAGGGAACATAGTCTAATACAAATACAAACAACAGCTCGCAGGCCGCAAATCAAAGTACACGGAGATACAGGCCTAATACAATATCTAGAAATTTATCCATCCCACAGGCACGAGGGCTGTAGGAACGCGCAACCCTAATCTTCATAGTCTTTCTCGAAAAACGCCTCCTCGTCGTAATCCGGGTCCTCCTCCTCGGACGGCGAGCCATACTCAGATGGACCAGCTGTTGAAGTTTTGAAAAGAGAGAGGAGAAAAACAAGGGTGAGTATAAATTGTACTCGCAAGTCGGAAAGTATGCAAATGTGGCTCGGTACAAGGAGAGCTAGCTTAGGATATTTTGCGGAAATGCATTTATTAACCTAGTTTGGCAAAGCAATTTGAAAACAGTAAATCTTAACATTTTCTTTGGGCTCTTCTCAAATGATTCTCGCCACTTGGCCTCAGTGTCATAGCGAGGACAAAATCCTTTCTCATTTTCCTTTTCTCAAAACGGTTAGGTCCATTCCTCGCGACACTTTTCGGTAGGCCGACCCCCAATCCGGAATGTCGCCGGTGGCACCTAACTCAAACGAAATCCTTCTCAAATCCTTTGTTTAAAACCCCTTTTCTAAATTGGTTTTAAAATGAAGAGGCTACCATATAATCAGTCCCTTCTCACGATCATAACCGCGAGCACGGCTATCATGACAGTTTTAACTCTGCAGAGTGGGTACACCTTACCCTCGAGAGGCTACGCACCAATATGGTGTTTCGCCACAAGACCGCCAACCACGAGGGCCAACGATCGGGCCCGTCCCATACCGGGGCTCGAGGTCGTACTGTTATGGCTCAGTTCATAGGATCATAGGATGAACAGTCCTTAGACTAGAAGAGGTTTGATATTTTATGTCGGCATCCGATTTACAAGATCGGATTCCACCTACGTAATCACGTACTAGTCCCAAGGATCATGGCTAGTACACACAGTTATACAGAAACAGAACATTGCCAACGATCTGATTATTACAAAAGGGAACATAGTCCAGTACAAACACATACAACGGCTCGCAGGCCGCAATTCAGAGTACACAGCGATACAGGCCTAATACAACATCTAGAATTTTATTCATCCCACAGGCACGAGGACTGTAGGAATGCGCAACCCTAATCTTCATAGTCCTCCTCGAAGAACGCCTCCTCATCGTAATCCGAGTCCTCCTCCGCGGACGGCGGGCCATATACTCGGATGGACCAGCTGTTGAAATTTTGAAAAGAGAGGGGAGAAAAACGAGGATGAGTACAAATTGTACTCGCAAGTCGGAAAGTATGCAAATGTGGCTCGGTACAAGGAGAGCTTAGGATATTTTGCTGAAATGCATTTATTAGCCTAGTTTTGGCAAAGCAATTTAGAAACAATAAATCTTAATATTTTCTTTGAGCTCTTCTCAAACCGTTCTCGCCACTTGGCCTCAGTGCCATAGCGAGAACAAAATCCTTTCTCATTTTTCTTTTCTCAAAACGGTTAGGTCCATTCCGCGCGACACTTTCCGGTAGGCCGACCCTCAATCCGGAATGTCGCCGGTGGCACCTAACACAAACAAGATTCCGTCCCATTCAACAAAAACGGCTCCGAAGGTGAACAAGACCCTGAAGGCCGGCGGTATCATGGAGATCCCAGTTCCACGGTGCCGATCTACATATCGCTTCAACAAACACAGCCCCGATGGTGAGCAAGACTCTAAAGGCCAACGATACTGTGGAGATACCAATTCCACGGTACCAACATACACTCCGCTCCAATAAAATCAAGACGATGGTGATCAAGACCGTTAAAGTCTGCATTCAACCCCGGACGCCCCGAAATATCTCTGATGACGCCAACAAGCCGTCTACTTCAACTCCAAGTCAAGTGAAAGCCGTGCATCTCTCAAGTACAACTACACCAACGTGGCGCCTGAAGACACAAATCCAAGCAACACGGGCGGGCATAGTCATACAACGATTGTGCTAGGCACTGCGTGGGCCATGTGTTACCCCACGTATCCTGCCGTCACCAACTACACCCTACATACACCCACAGCACGATGAAGCACAAGACGAAGAGAGGAAGAAGACAGCCTTGCGGCTTAATCGGAGGTGTTCCGCGTATCCAGCGCGCGGATGTAATTAACTGGGTAGCCTTTTGAGGCACTAAGATTCAGAACCATCACAATCGTCTACACAAGATACCAGCATGGCTACAGAGCACAATCTCAACAGGAACCTGTATTTTATTGCGATAATGAAATATCAACGTTCTTGTCCCCTTCTTTTGTGTGTTTTCGATAAACGCACTGGCACGCCCGCAAAAATGGCGAATTTGTGTGCGTCACACTCTGTCAGTTAAAAAGCTTTGTCGCATCCATTTCCAACCCCTCATTAACAAGATCTTCGATTGTCTGGACTATAACGACTTATATTAAAAGAAAGGTTTTGTGCCTGCTATAATTACAATAAAAGTAATAGAAATTTGGAATAAAAAATAGAAATAAGAGTTTGTTTTAGATTAAAAATTGACGCAAATCTAGCTACACAAATATGCGGGACATCCTGCTCGTTACATTTATAGAGTAAAGTTAAACGAAGTCACAACTTTAATCCTAAAATATAAGAAATTCTCATATTAAATGGAATGGAAAAAAAAGATCAATATCATCGATCGTTGTAGGTTTGAAATATAACGGATTAGATTAAAAGAAATAATTCATATCAACAATAAAAAAAGAAATTAACTTGATCAAGAAGGCAATGTTTAGGCTGGTCTTGATCAAATTAACTCGGAGAAATATATGACCGTGTAGTCATAGTCAGTAGTAATCTTCAACACAACATCATGAATTTTTTAATCCATTCGTCCAACCGGGGTGCAGAGCCTCCGACCATTCCAAAAAACAAAAAACACAGCGTGTCCGATTGACTTCCGTTTTGTTACCTCCGGTCATAAAAACAAGTCGTCGTTGACTTTTGGTCACGTCTTTGACCATTCGTCTTATTAAAAAATTTAGTGCAAACATCCATAAATATAAGTACTTCTTAAAGTACCTTCAATGATAAAACAAATCACAATAAAATAAATGATGACGTATGTAATTTTTTGAATAAGACGAATGGTCAAATATGTGTTTAAAAGTTAACGGCGACTTGTATCTATGACCGGAGGCGGTAAAACACAGCGTGTCCGTTTAAAATGGATGGATGAATCCGTGCTCGCCACACCCGATCCGTGGAAATTTCAAGCTACCATTAGCGAAACCAATTAGGGGCAAAGCAAAACCAGCCTTCCTCAAAAAGGCAAAACCGCGTGGATCGAGTGGCCCCCGCTCTGCATTAGTAGACCCCAATCCCCATGCCGATCCGTACGTGCATCAGTCAGTCATCACACTCGCACTCGATCTCTCGCATGCTCTGTCCGACGCCGGATCCGTCCGTTCGTTGCTTTCTTTGCGGCTACGCCGATTACATCACCATTTCTCTATCTGCCTCTTTGATTATTCCTGGATACCTGATAATGCAGTGTCATGCCTGCTAGTTCTTACCATGTTTTCCTTGACAGTAATGTTTGGAAAATTACTAGTCAGAGCACCAAATCCCTAGAATTGGTACTTTATACTTTCGGGAAATACTTTGTTTATGGTGAATTTGAGTAGCTCTGTTGTAGTTTTCACCTTCACTTTTAGCCAAGATTGTTGGCATCTGATCTAAGAATTTTGGACTGGCTAATCTGATCTAAGAATATCTTCCCAGGTAGTTGGATGGGACCTCAGTGGAATCATCACCGTGAGCTGCAGCCACACATTAGCTCGCGCCTTCGCTTGCTCTCTCAAGCTGCTTACTAAACATTAATCCCCCAATCAATCGATCGATCCATCGAACCATCACATCGTAATTAAGATTAGTGAAGTCTTGGGCTTCTTGGTTAGACATGTAGAATCCACGACGCCAGTGGCCAAGGACAAGCTGTGCACCTCACTGCCTCAGGCCTCAGTGCACACCAGCGAGGCAGCCAAGGAACCACCTCGGCAAATTTGAGTAGCTCTGGTGTAGTTTTCACCTTCACCTTTAGCCAAGATTGTTGGCATCTGATCTAAGAATTTTGGACTGGCTAATCAGATCGGTGGGCTATGCAATAGTTGCATTTGCTCTAGCAGTTCTCGAGGGAAGCACACAACCGGGGGTATGGTTTCCCGAAGAGGTGAGTAGTGCTATAATGCCTTTGGTATAGGTTCAAATCCTATTGGACGCAATCTTTTTTCTATCTATTCTTTAAATAACTATACTAAAAACTAAGAAAACTTTTTTGCACGATTCAAAGGAAAAATCTTTCTCAACGATTCTTTTTCCACTACTTCTACTAACAAGAGTAGACATGCAAAATTTATGTTTGTTCCTGAAGGGAACACCGTTCGAGCTCTTCCTGAATAGCTTCCTTCAAAAGGGCTTCCGCTTGCTCGGTGAATGTCTTGCTAGAAGATATAATTTCTTGGAATTGAGGTTTCGTATCTTTTAGGTGTTTACGTAACTCATCCAGAAATTTCTTTACCTGTCCAATTTCTAACGAGTCCAGATATCCTCTCGTTCCGGTATAAATAGTAGCTATCTGCTCTTCCACTGGGAGAGGGTTTGATTGAGATTGTTTAAGCAATTCCCGTAATCGTCGACCCCTTGCCAATTGATTCTGACTTGTTTTATCAAGAGCAGAGGCGAATTGTGCAAAGGCTTGTAACTCTGCGAATTGAGCTAGTTCCAATTTTGATTTGCCAGCTACTTGTTTCATGGCTTTAATTTGAGCCGCGGATCCTACTCTGGAAACAGAAATACCCACATTAATAGCAGGTCGAATTCCGGCATTGAATAGATCCGCGGATAAGAATATTTGTCCATCTGTAATGGAAATTACATTAGTGGGAATATAGGCAGAAACGTCTCCAGATTGAGTCTCAACTATTGGTAAAGCGGTCATACTTCCTTCGCCTAAAAGAGAATTTAATTTAGCGGCTCTTTCCAAAAGGCGTGAATGCAAATAAAAAACATCCCCTGGATAAGCTTCGCGGCCGGGGGGTCTTCTTAATAGAAGGGACATTTGGCGATAAGCTTGTGCCTGTTTGGAGAGATCATCATAAATTATTAAAGTATGCCGTTCGCGGTACATAAAATACTCAGCCAAGGCTGCTCCCGTATAAGGAGCCAGGTATTGTAATGTAGCAGGTGAATCCGCCATTTCAGCTACTACAATAGTGTATTCCATGGCCCCCCCCTCATGGAAAGTAGTTACTACTTGAGCCACGGAGGATGCTCTTTGACCAATAGCTACATAAACACATATTACATCTTGCCCTTTTTGATTGAGAATTGTATCTGTGGCTACTGCTGTTTTGCCAGTCTGTCTGTCCCCAATAATTAACTCTCGCTGACCGCGTCCTATAGGGATCATCGAATCGATAGCAATAAGCCCTGTTTGAAGGGGTTCATATACGGAACGCCTGGAAATTATACCCGGAGCAGGAGATTCAATTAAGCGAGATTCCGAAGCTACAATTTCGCCTCTCCCATCAATAGGTTTAGCCAGAGCATTTATAACACGACCCAAGTAAGCCTCGCTCACAGGTATCTGAGCAATTCTTCCTGTTGCTTTTACAAAACTTCCTTCTTGTATCATTAACCCATCGCCCATTAATACAATCCCAACATTTTTGGATTCCAAATTCAGAGCAATACCCCTAGTCCCTTCTGCAAATTCGACTAATTCACCTGACATTATTTCACCAAGACCTATAATACGAGCAATCCCATCTCCCACTTGAACTACGCGACCGATATTCTCAATCCCTACTTTCCTATTATATTGTTCAATACGTTCGCGGAGAATTTTATGAATTTCGTCGACTCGAAGGGTTGCCATTAGTGTTTCTTGACTCTTTTTTTCGGAAGCAAGGGGAAAAATAATGCCTAAATTCTAAACGAAAGTGGAAGTTCAAGGCCTAATTAATTTAATTATCTTTTGGATTCTATGGCCCCGAGAATACCAATATTAGCACGAATCGTACGGAAATGTAACTCGGTATTCAAACAACTATTCAGAGTTCCTAGAGCTCCTTGTACGGCCTGTTGGAAAACCCGTTGTCGGACCTGATTCATCGCTCTTTGTTTTTCAAAATAAAGGGTTTCATTTTTAGACTTTTCTAATTGTTCCAAACTAATAGAAGTAGCATTAATCAAATTTTCTTTTTCTTGCTCTATCTCAGAGTATCCATTCATTCGATACTCATCTGCTTCTAGTTCGACTTTCTGTAATCGAACCCGAGCTTTTTCGAGCTGCTCAACGGTCCCTCTACGTAATTCTTCCGAATTTCGAATGGTACTCAAGATCCTTTGTTTTCGATTATCTAATAAATCTTTTAATGAAAGTAGATTATCTTGCTATTAACTTTACAACTTTTATGATCTCTTCCCGAACCAAACAGGAATCTTTCGATTCATTTGGCTCTCACGCTCCTTTTTTTCTTTTTTTGCTATGGCTATTTCCATTTCTTTTTTTTATGTAATGAGCCTATCCTCTATATTCTCTTTTCTGTTTATATTTCAATATAGTGAAATCCATATAAGAATATAAGACTAGATAAATATTAAGAGGACTCTTTCGCCTAGATAAAAATCTATCATGGTCAGCAAAGTTGTTTCTTTATTTGTATTTGCCTTTTAGTTAAAAATTTCAATTTCATTAAGAAAAACTACCTAAATAAATAGAAAATTGAAATTGATAGAATTCCTTTTTTTTTCTTCAAGTCCAAAAAATTTCTCTTTTTTTTATACATAGCATAGGTCGTCAATTCGGCATTGGATAAAAAAGGGGGCGGGGTGCCCTTCTAGTAAATAGTTCAAGCCATTTTATCGATATGAGTGTTCTATATCAGATAAATTCTACATTAGCTATTTCCCGTTTAAATTTAAAGCATTTCGGTATTAATATAGTTGTAGAAAGAGTACCCCTTTTTGCCTAGACTTCAAGCAGTTTAGCTTTAACCATGTTAATGGTCTCACATTATTGGTTTATAGAGAATCAAAGTTGATTTACCAATGAGTCGCGAAATGCTATGGTTCTTCCATATGATTTTTGAATTTATTCAGAAGTAATTCGTCGAGATCATGCACCTTTTTCTTATTTATCCAAACAAAAAAATATTTTAAAGTGCAGCCGGATAGATCCAATCTATTCTTGAAATAGACAACTCGCACACACTCCCTTTCCAAAAAAAATCAATACACCAACCACTACGGTTAGATTTATTAGATTTGTTGCTAAAATATCGGTATTAAGCCCAAAACTCCCAGCGGATGGCCAGTGAGCTAAAAAAACAAAAGAATGGGTTACATTTTTCATATGCTCTCCTCTTATAAATAGGACGAACAAAGAACAAAGTTTTTCGATCACTTACTTCGCCCGCCCTTTTTTTATCGGTTTTTTTAATGCAATTTTTTTTAATGCAAATAGATTCAA
The DNA here is from genome assembly GCA_005191435.1 of Raddia distichophylla. Lineage (NCBI taxonomy): Eukaryota > Viridiplantae > Streptophyta > Magnoliopsida > Poales > Poaceae > Raddia > Raddia distichophylla. Next base: position 1,563,411 of record SPJY01020745.1, read on the forward strand.
TCTAGTAATCTCTTTTAGATTAAGTCTTAGGTCTCGTTTGACCCGTGAAGGATCCCCTTTGTTGAAATGCTCCCAAACCAAAATTCCTAAAATAAAAAGAAAAAGACTTTCCACTGCCCTAAACTAAGGATGGGAAGGAAGAAGGCGAGCATATCCTCTAAATTGATCATCCTCAAATCAGCCCTTCCTGGGGTGGGATATTGTCTGTCCCAATAAATAGAGAATTCCGGGAGTAATAAATAGGAGTAAAGTATTGATATAATTGGAATTGCAGAAGTAAATACCAATTTCCTATTTCCTAAAAAAAGAAAAAAGTATCTAATCTAAAGGACTCATTTTCTTTTTTAGGATTAAACAAAAGGATTTGCAAATAAAAGCGCTAGTGCCACAACTAGTCCATAAATTGTTAAAGCTTCCATAAAAGCTAGACTAAGCAATAAAGTACCTCGTATTTTACCTTCTGCTTCCGGCTGTCTCGCAATACCTTCTACAGCCTGTCCTGCAGCAGTACCCTGACCAACTCCAGGCCCAATAGAAGCAAGACCTACGGCCAATCCAGCAGCAATAACGGAAGCAGCAGCAATTAGTGGATTCATGGTGAGTTCCTCGTGTCAAAAAAAAGGAAATGGTTAAGAATACAATTAACCAACAAATTCTTACTTCTAAGCTTTATTAGGGAGAAGTAACTAAAAAGTACAAATTGAAATGATAATCTGAATTGTCCGAACTACTTCGAGATCTCTTTTTTAGTTTCTAATCATTAGAGGTTTATGTAAATCCATATGACTCTCATTATTCTATTTCTTTTTCTTTCCAACCAACAACTCTTTCATTCCATCCCTCTTTCTTTACTCTTCAATATCCCTGAGTTTCTTTCTTTTTTTCCCTATCATCTAATCCATAATAAAAGACGAAATAGAGGAAGAACCCCTATTGAAATCGACCTAATCCAAATCCAATAGGAATTAAATCAAGATATACAATTGATAACAATATGCTGCATAGAACTGGATTCGGATTCTAAAATCATTCCTTAAAGCGGAAGCCCGCACAAAAGATGATTGGACTTATATAGACATTAAGGATATAGATCTAGTCTGACTCCGCCCCCCCCCCTTAATGCGTATATACTTTGACAATTCCGTAATATAGTCTATTCTCTCTCCTACAACTCTAGGTTGTATATTCATATGCATTTCTAACTATTTTATTTTCCAACCAAGCGGATTATCTGGAACCATGCATGAATTGAGCTAAGCTAAAAAAAGAGTATTTCGAAAACTAAGCAATTCAATGATGACCCTCCATGGATTCACCTATATAGGCTGCGGCTAACGTTGCAAAAATAAGAGCTTGAATACCGCTTGTAAATAATCCAAGAAACATGACCGGTATAGGGACTACTAAGGGAACTAAAGAAACAAGAACAACAACGACTAGTTCATCTGCCAATATATTCCCGAAAAGTCGAAAACTAAGCGACAATGGTTTTGTGAAATCTTCTAGGATGTTAATTGGTAAAAGGATTGGAGTTGGTTTAATATATTTCTCGAAATAACTCAACCCTTTTTTGCTAAGACCCGCATAAAAATATGCCGCTGATGTGAGTAAAGCTAAAGCAACAGTAGTATTTATATCATTCGTAGGCGCTGCTAATTCCCCATGGGGTAACTGTATAATTTTCCAAGGTAAAAGAGCACCCGACCAATTCGAAACAAAAATAAAAAGGAACATAGTTCCAATAAAGGGAACCCAGGGACCATATTCTTCTCCAATCTGGGTTTTGCTCAAGTCTCGAATAAACTCAAGCACATATTCGAAGAAATTCTGACCGTCGGTCGGAATGGTTTGTGGATTCCGAACAGCTATGATAACTGAACCTAGCAAGATAGTAATTACGACCCAAGAAGTGATGAGTACTTGGGCATGAATTTGGAAACTTCCTATTTGCCAATAGAAGTGTTGGCCTACTTCTACACCCGATATATCGTATAACCCCTTGAGTGTTTTAATGGAACATGGTATAATATTCATATTGTCCTCTTATAAAAATTGAACTTCAAAAAAGTAATTCTTTTGATTCAACCATCTCTTTCTCAACTCAGCAACTTGAAGTATTAATCTCCTATTTAGGGATACCAAATCACATCAGATCATAATATATATCAATACCCTCTAATATATATCAATATTCCCCTAGGCAAAACTAAAAAGAAAAGTAAGTGATCCTATAAATTTACGCGGTTGTCCAAGAATTAACTATTCTTCTCTTGTTAATCAACGATTTCTTATATAGAGAGAATGGCCCTCACAAATTGCAAATACTAATTTGTTAAGAATCAATCGAATTGAAGTCATAGTGTCATCGTTGGCTGGAATCGATATATTCGCGAGATCCGGGTCACAGTTTGTATCGACTAAAGAAATAGTCGGAATTCCCAAAATGGCACATTCCCGAAGAGCTATATACTCTTTTTGCTGATCAAGGACGATCACAATGTCCGGCAACCTTGTCATATATTTGATCCCGCCGAGATATCTTTGTAAGGTCGATAATTTTCTTTTCAAGATTGCCACATCTCTTTTTGGAAGATAGTGGAATTTTCCCATCTTTTCTTCTGCTCTTAAGTCTCTAAATTGAGAAAGTCTAGTTTTCGTAATCGACCAATTCGTTAACATACCGCTGAACCACTTTTTATTAACATAATGACAACGAGCCCTTATTGCAGCTGATGCTACTAAATCGGCTGCTCTTTTTTTCGTACCAACAATTAAGAAGCTTTTTCCCTGACTTGCTGCATCAAAAACTAAATCACAAGCTTCTGATAAAAAACGAGCCGTTCTAGCGAGATTTGTAATATGAGTACCTTTATGCTTTGCCGAGATGTAAGGGGCCATTTTAGGATTCCATTTCTTAATACCATGACCAAAATGAACTCCCGCTTCTATCATTTCTTTCAAATTGATGTTCCAATATCTTCTTGTCATTTTTTCCACACTTCCTTTTTATTTTGTCTTTTTTTTCATCCTACTGTTCCATTACGGAATTTTTTTCTTTTTGAAGATTAAGAAAGAGCCGAAATAGCTTGAAATAAATAATAATTGTTCTGATGCAACCTTCCACTGAGAATTGGCCATTGATACCTGGTATAAACGTAATCTTAATGAATTAACTGACTTCTTTTACTTAATTAAAATAAAATAAAAATAGAAAATCTGACCTGTTAGTGTTCTAAGGTCAAAAATCTAGTTTAAAGTCAAAAAATCTGCTTTATGTATCCTTAAATTGTATAAATGGGGGTAACTGATGTCTCATAGAAATTGTTTGTTACGTCAGAATCAGAAGAAACTAATTTTCTATGGCGAAACAAAATATCTCTCATTTCCGGTGCAAATAGATTTTTTTTTAATTTCGAAATAAAGGTTCTTGTCTTGTGGGGAACGATGCACAAATTTTTGGAATCCGGTACCAACAGGTATAATCCCCCCCAGAACTACGTTTTCTTTCAGGCCTTTCAACCAATCAATACGACCTCGTAGGGCAGCTTTTGCTAAAACTCGAGCAGTTTCTTGAAAACTTGCTTCAGATATGAAACTTTGGGTATTCAGGGAAGCCCTTGTTATTCCCAATAAGATTGCTTGATAATAGATCGATTCATCCAAAGCTCGCCCTACTCGTTCCGCTCGCAATAATCCGATTAATTCCCCAGGTAAAAAAACATTAGACATTCCATCTTCGGAAACCCGTACTTTTGATGTTACTTGGCGTATAATAATCTCTATATGTCTATTATGGATCTGTACCCCCTGGGATCGATAAACCTTTTGGATCTTATTAACCAAAGAGATACGACTTTGGGCTATGGTTAGCTCAGCTCCAATCAAGAATCCCCAAGGGACCCCAAGAATTCTTGGTATACGCTCATTCCAATCCTCAATTCTCCTTTCGAGATTCGGCGATAGTGAATCAATTGAACGCGCTTCAAAGATTTGTTCTACTTTTGGAAGACCCTGCGTTATGTCACTAGATCTTGATTTTGCATATATAAACGTAACTAATCTATCTCCTTTGTAAAGGATTTCCCCATAATGACCATGAACAGTTGCTCCTGTAGTAGCCAAATAAGGCTTAGCTGCTCTTATAACAAAGGAATCAATATTAACAATGAAAATTTGACCTGATTTTTTTATATGCGATTTAAATAGACATACATTTTCGCAAATAAATAGTCCAAGGTGAATTATTGCTGATGTCTCCTCCCAAGAATCATGATGGAGAAAGTGCCAATTCAAATGGAATGGATCCAACATGATGTTACTATCGAAATTTGAAATCCTTTGATTTTCATCTATTAAAGAGTATTTAAGTCCTTGAAGTACTTGAAAGGTTTGTTTCAAATTGTCCAGGAACAAATGTTTTTTTAACAGGATCTGATTATGCGTTAGTAAATAGTAAGATGAAGAAAAATTCGATATACTAGGTACAATAGCGGCTAAGGGCCCAAAAATATCTCGAATAGGAATTCTAGGATTCGATTCTTTTACCGTATTGGGATATTTCGAATTCTTGAATAAACCACTTCGAGAACAGTTGGATGCCAACAAAATCATCAAAGATTGGTATTCTTTATTTCGATTCAACAAAGTGCCAATAGCTTCTTGATGTTGGCTAAGTGATTGAATCTTCGCTTTGGAATAAAAGGAATTGGTATTAGTGCGATCTAACCTATTATTGGGAATCGGTCCTGCACTTCTCCTATCATACCTTCTTCGTGTATACGAAATAGTGGACTTGACTAACTCAATTCTTAGGAAATCACGAAGCAAATCATTTGCTCTTACCTCAACAAGGGAAGCACGAGCCTCCTCTTTTTCTTCCTGTTCCCAATTCACTACTAAGCAAGTTCGAACAAATTGACTATTCGTGTGATAAATTCTTTGAGTTAACTTGCTATTTTCATGAGAAATAAAGCTGACAAGTCGAAGTTGGAGATTCTCCTTTTCTTGCAAGAGATCCGGCGGGAAAAGTGTTGCTAAATTTCTCCCTTCGTCCATTTCATATGCGACTGCAGGTCGAACCGAAACCAAATACTTTTCCTTGCCCTTGAGAATTTTTTTCCGTTGAACATAGACCCAATTTTTCCTTTTTTTTGATTCCTTAGAACCTTTCTTTTCTCTTTCTGGTGGTATCAAACTACTACCTAATATCTTATCCGCTTCTTCAGGAAAATAAATATCTCCGGAAAAAATTTTGAGTTCCGTATGGCTTTTTTTTTTATTCACTCGGACCAATCCACCTAGTCGACTTCTTGTATTTTTTGTGAGTTGTGTATCCACTCCAATGATACTATTATCAAGTACCTTTAGGGATGAGGATCTCGGCAAGATATGAAGTTCTTGAAGAATGAAAAAAAATCGATCTAGTTCTTTTTGGTATTTTAGACTAAATTCTTTTGTTCCTCGATGCTCAATCAAACCCTCTTTTTTTAAGATGGAATCTTCTTCTGGGCTCCCGTAGGAAGCATTACACCAATGCTGAGAAGGTAGCCGCTAAGGGGGATTGAGGTTGTTGCACCAGTTAAGGGGAAGGGGATGGGAACTATCACCATGGGAGGGAGGGATGAATAGATGGAGGTGGCACGACTAAGACAATGATGGCTCGGGCCCTAGGAGCAGCCCTAGCCCAATCCATCTTTTTCAAGATCAATGCTCCCCACGTTGTCTTGCACTTTGCACCTGTGGCCGAGGAACTATAGATGACAAGGAGCCGGTGAGGAATCCACCATGCATGGTGATGAATTGGTGTGGCCCTATGGGGAAGATATTTTGGTGTACTAAGAGCCATCGTCGATTTGGGAAGTTAATGCTAGCCTTGTTCAGTGCAGGAGGGTCGCTGAGGAGGAGGCTAGGAGAAGGTTGTGTCAGCATGTGGCGGACGTGGCTAGGGAGAGAAATTTGGGGGAGGAGGAGGCTAGGTGGATGATATAACGATACTACATGGGAGAGATTTGAGTTTGTTGATTAGGATTGGGAAAGATTAGGATAGACCGAGAATCGAAGAAGATGATTTCTATGAGCATGTAAATATTTGCAGATACAATTTTAGATAAAACGAGCAGGGTGCACAAGCATTTGTGTGACTAGATTTATGGCAATCTTTAATATAAAATGGACTCTTATTTCTGTTATTCTCTATTTCAAATTTATGCATTTTTTGGATAGCCCACGCGTCTACCACCACTAACCCTAAGGCCCAACACCAAGCTTCTCTCTCCCACAACCCCAAGTCACTCTCCTCTCTCATATTAACCATCTTCATTCCATCACCAGGAGCATTATGCCAAGAAGGTTGCCGCTGGAGGGAGATTGGGTGGTTTCGTTGGTTGAGGGGAAGGGGTGGGAACCATCACCATGGGTCCATGGGAGGGAGGGAGGAAGAGACGGGAGAAGGCACAACTGTGGCCATGATGGCTCACTCCACCGCAACCTGATGGGTCCCCGACTCACAAAGATCAATGCTCGCCACATTGTCTTGCACCAATGCTTTGCGTCTATGGCTGAGGAATTATGGACGGCAAGGAACTAATGAGGAATCATCTACACGTGAGGACGAATTACCGTAGCCTCGTGGGGAGGATCTTTTTGTGTGATGGGAGTCATCAATTTAGGACATTACCCCATTGGCCTTGTTGGGGAGGGGGGGTTCTCGATCATGTCGAGGAAGAGGGTTGGAAGAGGGGTTGTACCATCATGTGGAAGAGGTGGCTGGGAGAGAGGTGGGGAGGAGGTTGGGTGGATGATATAAAGATACTACATGGGGAGATTTGAGTTTGAGGATCTAGGTTTGGGCTAGATTAGGATGGCATGAGAGCCCAAGAAGATGATTTTGATGCACTTGTAAATATTTGCAATCACATATAAATATGTACTCATTCTAGTCACAAATAGTTATTTCACAGTTAATTATCAAAGTAAGTAAAATTATATTATTACGAAGCACAAAGAGATCGAAGATATTTATAGCTAAAGTTATAAAATTTTGAATTGCACGTAGTTCAAATTATTTTTGAGCAAAAGGAGCGGTTGTTTACATATTATTTTGTATACAATCCGCTGCAACACACGTGGACACAATTAGTCCCCATAGGCACATTTTAAACTTAGCAGGCATATGTATCAATGAAAAAAACTAATAAAACTTTAAAAGAGCTCAGCACGTTCACACTTCACCGCTCACACTCCGCACATCAAATAATTTTTTTGCGAGGTATCTAAATTCATGCATCTTTTTTAAAGAGGCACAAGATTCACGCCTACTTAAAATTGGCACGTCTCCACTTCTGGATAGCTTAACATCGTGTACCCTCGAATAAAATAATAGAATAACTAAAAACACCGTATCTCTAGTTCTCAACCTCTATACTCCCAGCTCACAAAGACGTGCGCATGAAAAAAGTGACTCCAAATTAAAACTTCCTTATTTACCGCCGATTATATAGGTGGGTCCGGTTAATTTTTAAAAAAAATTTGGTGCATTTAAATATATATTTTTCGTCTGAAATTTTGTAGATCGAAATTTCTAGTAACGCAAAATATTTAGGGATTTCAGTCTACACTTATCCGTAAATTCACATTTATTATTCGGACAATTCATTCAAAAAATTTTAAAACCCCTGTTTTCTCCTTTGCTTTCTTAAGAAAGGGCAGAGATTCAGTTATACCAAATATTATTTATAGAAAGGCCCTAACCAAAAGTCAAAATATAAACAAATATCCATAAGACCAAATTGTAAAATAACCTAGGAAAGTAGAGTTTCTCCATACACCGCCATCACCTAAGTCAACGCCCGTCGCACTCCGTGCCACTGTCATCACATCACCTGCAACCTCATCCAACCAGGGAAATGGAGAAGAATATCAAAATTAGTAATAGTGGGGATAACATACATACCCGTCGTCGGTGCATCCTGAAGCAGAAGATCAAAATCAGTAATAACAGTGGAAGCACACATACCCATCGTCGGTGCATACTGAAGAAGATCAAAATCAGTAATAATAGTGGAAGCACCCGTCATCGGTACACTTAAGGGAGACGAAACCGAGCAGGCACGGCCAAACACCGTGCATCGTCGTGGAGGCCACTCGTGCTTGAAAATTGCCCTAACTCATCTCAAATTTTGCTCCTTTTAAGGACTCTACTAATACAAATTGCCCTTTAGCGATGGGATCTCGAGAACCGCCGATGCCTGGAGTCAATCCTGTGCTGGGGCTCTCCTTGTTCCTCATCCATGTTGACGACGAACCAGAGAGGTCTCTTGTTGGCTAAACCAAAAACACAGACACACCTGAATTAGAAACCCAAAACTAGCTCCAGCCCTAGCATCCATATCTAACTAGCAAGGTGGTCAGAACATTTATGTGGCTAGAATAGTTTATTTGTGCGGCTAGAATAGTTTTAGAGTTTATTTGTGCGGCTAGAATAGTTTTAGAGTTCAATGTGCCTTAGTGGATGAAGATTCACAGTCGTGTAGCCATGCTATGACTTCTTTCTTTTAATCTAAGATCATGTTCTTTTGAGCTAATCTGAAGGGCTGAACAGCTGAATGGCTGAAATAACTGAACTTCGAGACCTTTTTGAGATAGTCTCGAGATTTGGATACATTTCGTTTGACTTGCTTTTTAAATCGTTAGGACCCACCTTCAAAACAACGAAAAAACGGACTCAAAAAATTCAAAGCATATATCGTTTCAAAACGTAGATAAGTCGTTAAACTGTTAAGCTGAAAAGAACAGGACCTAAAGAACTATAACTTGAATACGCTTCTACTTGATATGGACCTTTTCTTTTTCATGTAAATAACTAATTGACATGGATTTATGGCTAGATTTTTTCTCTTTTTTCTCAATCTTATTACCATGAGAATTCATAGCATCTTGGAGCGAGCATGGTGACCTTTGGATGAAAATTTTGACCCTTGCATAATATAATATAATATAATATAATATAACGTAACGTAATATGATATCATATAAAATGAAGTAACATAACATAACATAACATAACATAACATAACATAACATAACATAACAGAACAGATAGATAGATAGATAGATAGATAGATAGATCTATTTGGTGAAGAAAAACAAAAAAAAAATTGAAAAGCCCAGAGGTTTCCGGTCGACCTAAGCTGCCTTTGACGCTGAGGAAGACGCCAATAACTTTTTTCCTTTCACCGATTCTCTGGCTACATGTGAATTATTCAGACACTTTATTTTGTCTAGCCAAAATAACCCACATTTTTAAAGATGATTCCTCTTTGTTGGTACCCTCAAGGAAGAGCATGTTTTGCAGGGTCTTAAAAAAGGGAACATATCCTGTACAATCAAACTTACGGTGTAACCACCGTGCAACTGAACTTTCAAAAGTTGTAAAAAATTTTGAAAACATTATAGATGGGTTCGTGAAACCCTAAACCCTCTGAAGCAAAGATATCCTCGGAGGCCGGCTCGTTCGTCCTATTCTGATATTCAGGACCAAGAGGTACTGGATTCTCTTTCGGATAGGCCCTGAAAGGAGAAGAAATGCTAAAATGCCAACGTATCTCTGTCTATTCTCTAATTCACCCGATCCGATAGTACCCTTTTTGGAACGTCCAGTCTCAAAAGTCACTGAATGGGTAAGTCACCAATTCAATCCCTTTGATAAATCGGGTGTCATATTAGATATCACATTCTATATATATAGAAATATCACAGAATAGATATATAGATTTTTTGGTCTGGAAATTAGAATGAATCATTGAGTGAAAAAGGAGCAAAGAATGACAAAAGACGAGACTCTACTAGTCTTCACTCTTGTGGTTTCCTCTGTTTCTGTTTTCTTATTTGGGATCATGCTGTACTTCATTGTTTACTCTACCTATGCATAAAGTTTGAAAGCAAAATTCATTTTATATTAAGAGTAATCTAACAGTTCTGACGATTTCAAAATTAATAGAATTTTCTATTTTTTGTAACTTTTAATATAGGATGAATTTGAACTTGAAATTTCATACGGAGTTACAGTAAGTTGAAAAGTACATCTACAATTTTTTTTTAGATTTTTTTTACAGCTTTTGACAGTTCAGTTTCACGATAGTTACACCGTAAGCTTGATCCCATAGGACATGTTACCCTTAAAAAATAAGTCCTCCCTCTTCAAAAACTCTAGTTTTGTATCACTTATGCAAAGTCTCTGATTTAAAGGTTGTCTCTTTGAATTGTTATGTTTGGTGGATCTCTTTTCTATTCTATATTTTTTGAGGACTAGCAAATATGCCCGTGCGTTGTAACGGGAAAAATAAAATAAAATAAAAATATAGTACAAATGCCCATACGTTGCAAAGGAATTAAAAAGAAAAAATATATAAATAGCAAGGCATGAAAATTTAGGTAGCAACAGAGTTCTCAAAGGTAGCATCATTGCAAATTTGGTAGCATCATTGCAAATTTGAGTGTCTGTAGTAAGGAAATATTCTAAAATCTACACAAGGATACTAGGTTATGTTTAAGTACATACTCCGTACATTTCTCCAAGAAGCTTTTGTGCCAAAGAAAAGAATAATGCTCTGACTATCACACCATCAGAACAATGCCTCACATTGATAGCACAAAAGAAAATAATCATGCTCTAAATGTCACAACAGCACAATGTCAATGATTTATACAAAACAACACCATAAGAGAACTACGCTTCGGGCGGGTGTAGTAAGGTGCTTCGGTTGTGAAGCCAATCACTTAAGTTCCCACAATGACAATAAGAAATCCTGAATATTACTGTTGGGAATGAGTTATGGTTGTGTAACCAAATCACTTGATCCCCACAATAATTCTAAAAGAATACATACATGCCACTCTTACCCTAAAACCACTTCCAGACATGCCACTCTTTTAGGTTGACATCACTTTCGTCTCCATCTAAGAATGAAGCCATTATGACTATGTGAATCCGTGGCCACCTTTTTTGGGTGTCACCGGTGAACACTGGTGCGAAATAGAGAGTAGATGGTACAGATATGGTAGTGGCCACGCCCCATAAGATACAGAATAACAAATCATGACAAATATTACCTTGTCTGGTGTGGTTTCTGTTATCCATTACCATTATGTAAATCTGGAGTGATGATTCCTGCTTCTAACACCATAGCAAATAAAGGCCTGACATAATCAATAGTGGCATTAGAGAAACAATTCATTACACATGTGTGCATAGCTCATATGTGTAGAGCAGATCAAAATGTGTTGATTAGTTTATCCCATAATAAATAGAAGGTATATGAAAACATATGATAATAACAGGTATGAAGAAATTGAGAAGGTAATAATAAGATGCCGAAAAGAGGGCTTTCTTTCCTACTCCACTATGAATTAAATGCACTAAAGTTTTTCTATTGATTCAATAAGGTATGCACTAAATTAGTCAAATGTTGCAAAGAAAAGATTAGCTTAGATTCTCCAACATGATGTTTTATTATCCATCATTATAGCTTCAGGCAGGGCCGCATGGGAAAGCGAGCGTGCATGGATGGGGGATTGGGGGTGGGCATCACCGTCAAAATAGAAATACCACCTGCTTGCTATCTATTGTTTGCTAGCTACTCTTGCTATAGAAAACTAATTCTGATTCATGGCATTACTCTAGGGCATAAAAAAGCAAAAAAAAGAAAAGAAAACAATGAAAATCAATTACCTACTTTCTGCAGAGCAGCACAATAAATGAATTGAGCATATATATATATGAAGTAACTAATTGGGGGTATTTTATTACTAACCAGAAATTCAGAAAATCAAAACATGGCTGCAACTCCAAAATTGACCATGAACTCAAGCAAAAAATCTATAGAGCTGTAGATGTTACTTCATCACCCATTAGATCTCACAGCATACACCTTAAGCACATCACCCATGAGATAAGAGGGCTTCTCCTCTATTGCTAGCTCCTCTCTTCTCCTCCCCTTCTCTCCCAGACTCCCACTCCGCAATCCGCACCGGCCGGCCGCTGCCGCCGCATCCTCTCCCCATCGGACCCCTCCGCCACCGGCGCCGTAGGTGAGCTTCTCCCTCTCTCTCTCTCTCTCTCTCTCTCTCCTCCCTCTCCCCTATGATACCCGCCCGATTGCCATCCCTACTCCTCGCCGCCTCCACGACGCCGCCAGGCCGCCGCCTCTCTCCCCCTCGCTCGCTTGTTGCGTTGCATCGTTGGCACCGCCTCGCCGCTGTGCGTTGCCTCGCTGGCGCCGCCTCGCCGCCGTGCGTTGCCTCGCCTCTGGTACCGCTGCGGCGCTGCCTCACCTCCTCTGGATCCCAGTCTCCCAGATCCAGCACCGCCTCTCTCTCTCTCTCTCTCTCTCTCTCTCTCTCTCTCGCTCGCTCGCTCTCGTTTGGTTTTCCCCCTGTTATGTGATCGACGGAATAGTTTGTGTTTGTTTTTAAATAAATATAATCTAGTTTTTTTATTTTGCTGATGAGCCCTAAATCCCTTGAACATTCACGGGAGCCCGGGCAGCTGCCCCCCCTGCCCGGGCGGTGCATCCGCCACTGGTTGGAGCCTTTTTCCCTTTAAAAAGATTGAAAATTGGCACATCTAATTCCATTTATTTACTAGAAACCAAAGAACATTGTATATCGTGTTCTGAAGGTTGTGTTCCTGAACATTAGTCGAGTTATTGTTTAGCAGGAGCTCATTGTGTTCTTGAACAATGTATATTTCTTAAGTTGATTCTGTATGACTATATTATACATATAGCTGAAAGAATTAGACCAAGCATACTTGTCCTCACTTCTGTCCTTGAGACACACGACCTATGTTACTGACAGTGTGAATTATTTCAGGGCTCTATTGTGTTGATTTTGTTGCAGCCCTTGATTCCTTTGAAGTGTTCAGTGCATACCACTGCTGCTTATAGGTAGGTTCTTATTCGCTGCATAAATTTAATTGACCTTGTGTGCTTCTAGCCCCATTTATAGTTTTCAAAATTGTCCCTTTTGTGTGGACTGCCCTATTTGTTTTGTTTGTGAACTACGTACCTTGCTCAAAATTTTGATGTGTTCTCCATGGATTTTGTTCCCATTGCTAACAACTAATGTTATGTTTAAGAGCACGACGTGTTGTAAATGTCTAGAGAAAATGGAGAAAACGATTCAAGGCCATTTGTTTTATTATTATGGTTGCTAACAATCATTATTCATTGCAGCACTCAATTGAAGTATTTCGAAACCGCGTTGGGAGCACGGATCTCTCCGTGCTCTGGGGTGCACGCTAGCATTCCTCTATATATATATATACCTGTGTAGATCCAAATTAATTAAGGCAAAATTGGTCTCATACTATCAAAAGATCCAGGTTTGGGTTTTTACCATCAAAAGACTACAGTTCATTTTAATACCACCCAAAGCTCCTTTTGTTTTTTTTTTACCACTCCGTCGGCCTCCCCTCGATCTCCCGTTACTGCCTCCGTTATATCTCTGGCGCTACTGTTCAGTTGCCTCAATCGGTATCTCTCCCGCGCGATCTCCCCCAGGCACAAAATTGTCATCACCATGGCGCGCAGAGTCACTGGAGCACTTGCAAAACAAAACTCAGCCCAACACTAGTGTCTTCAGCCGGGCGCCGCCGTGCTGCCGGCGCTGGTGGAGTAGGCAGGCGGCGCCACGGAGTTGTTGAAGAGCTCGGCAGCTGCTGAGGAAGAGGCAGGAGGAGCCCAGGCCACTGCGCTGCCGAGGAAAAGACGGGAGGAGCCCACGACGCCGCCGGCTGCCACAGGCCCCGCACCGCCCTGGGGGAGGAGCTCCACGCCGCCGGCTGCTGCTGGGGAGGAGGAGAAGGAGGCAGCCCCCGCGCTGCCGCCGCCTGGAGAAGAGCAGGCGGGAGGAAGACGTCCTGCCGCCACTAGGCTAGACGAGGAGGCAGGAGGGACGCGCCCCGCCCCGCGCCGCCGCCTGCTGCATACCGCGCTGGAGAGGGGGAGGCGCCGCCCACGCCGGAGGGGAGGAGGCGGCTGGAGGAGCCCACGCCGCCGTGTTGGAGAGGGGTGGCACCGTCCACGGCCGGAGGGGAGGAGGCGGCTGGAGGAGCCCACGCCGCCACGCTGGAGAGGGGGAGGCGCCGCCCATGGCCGGGGAGGCGGAGGACGGAGGAAGGGGCCCAGGCCACCGCGCTGGAGAGGGGGAGCGGCGCCGTAAACAGTAACGGGAGATCGAGGGGAGGCCGACGGAGTGGTAAAAAAAGAAACAAAAGGAGTTTTGGGTGGTATTAAAGTGAACTGTAGTCTTTTGATGGTAAAAACCCAAACCTAGGATCTTTGGATGGTATGAGATCAATTTTGCCTATTTTTTTAGTAAGAAATAGCCACATTGCACCTCAATATGAATTTACAAACTAAACTACAGTACCTGCCATATAATCTTAAATCTCAATGCTAATAAGCTCAGACACTTCCCACTTAATACTCACTATATTTGATTTTATTAGCCTGCCTTGATCTTTGATTGCGCACTTACAAAGTGAGGGCATTCCTTTTTCTTTGCCACTATAAATGGTTTACAGAGTCTAAAACTATCTTTTGCAAGGTAATGGTTTTCTCTAATCTGCCTAAATGCTCACCTTAACATAATGAATAGTTTTTTTTTCTTTCAACAATTCTAACGATAAAGTGAATTCAACACAGTTGATTTCAAGATGACAAGTAGGAAAAGTAACAGATCTACAGTCACATCATGCACTGCTCTGCATATGGAATGGGACAGGATTTCTTGCCCTATTTGTATGGAGCAACCCCACAATGCTGTTTTAATTATATGCAGTTCCTGCAAGAATGGCTGCAGATGTTATATTTGTAACACAAGTCATCGACACTCTAATTGCCTAGATCGGTTCAGAAAAATGAATGGAGATAGTACGGTCTGTGCTTCACACTCAACCTCTTCGGTGCTTTCAAACTCCAATAACAGAACTGTCCAACCAAGAGATCACTATAGTATGATTTCCAGACATTTACCAAGCCCAAGCCTCAGAAGACATAATGATATTGATAATGCTAATAACCAAGAATCTGCAAATTCAACATTTTTCCTAGGTGAAGGTAGCATTATAATGGAAGAATGCCATGATGCCTTGCAAAGCTCAGCTAATTTGAAGTGTCCTCTCTGTAGAGGATCTGTATACGGCTGGATTCCTGCTGGAGAAGTGAGACAGTATCTAGATGAGAAGTTGAGGAGCTGCTCTCAGGATTCCTGCAAATTTGTTGGAACCTATGAGCAACTGCGGGAACATGCTAGGACTGCTCACCTTCTCACAGCACCTGCTCATGTAGATTTCTCAAGGAAAAGGTCTTGGGATCGCCTTGAACGTGAACAGGAGTTTGGTGATGTCCTTAGTGCAATCAGATCACAGAATCCTGGGGCAATAATAGTTGGTGACTATGTTATCGAGAATAGAGATGCCATGTCCCCTTATGAAGACTCTGGGGAAGAAAGTATTGATGAGTTGTGGTCTCCAGTTGGAGGCGAGGTAGAATCACCTGATAACCGGGGTAGTGCACCTAGGCGCTGGCCGAGTGAACTGCTGAGATCATCGAGTATTTGGCCAGCGGAAAGGCATATTTTGCCTAGGCTTCTGCCACAGAATAACCGAGGTTTACCCAGGATTTCATTCAATGACAGGCACAGTTCACGTTCAGATTGGCAGGGTGTTCGACAGTCACACACACACAGCTTGCTGCGACGAGGATTTTCCAATCATCACTCGGGGCGCAACAGCAGCTATCGACGATCTCGTCGCACCACCTTGTATCGTCCCTACTCCGGTGACCGTCGCTCAGATGCTGGCAGGAGCCTAAATAATCCAACGTTTCTGCCCAGCACGAGCAGACAGCAACGTTTGAGGTATACACATGGAAGCTAACATATCCATGGCTGATCGCAGCGACTACCTGTGCAGTATAAATTTATTGGCAAATAGCCAAGCTATCATTGTAAATAGTAATGATCAAGACGATGTCTTTTTTTTTTCTTTTAGTTCGTGTACTCGTTGCGTCAAAGCAATGTTGTCCAGGCGGAAAGGCTTGCGCCTTAGTTGCGGGTACCAAGAGGAACTTTTAGATTGGCCTTTTCAACAGCTTCCACGTCCAAGCTATGTTGCAATTGGCACGCCCAGGCATAGAGTAGCGTCAGAGTCAGACGTCACCCCACCTAGTTATGGTGCCCTGGCCGTGAGAATCGCAGCGCCATCACCAGAGAAAGTGAGATTCAGGAAAGTATGATTTGATTTGATATTGTTTGGTTGAGTCAAAATTTATTTATTTTTATACAAATCGTTTATGATAGTATTTTGCAATATCTTGTGAACAAAGTTTTTAGCATTTTTGTGTAAATTTAGATGTTACGTTATGGCACAAGACTCGACGAGCTCCAATTATAGCCCCTCTGGGATGTAAAATATATCTCTTCTCACCATCTCATGGTGTATGAGACAAATGTATGCATTTCGATTAGGGTCGTATTCTATATATGGTTACGATTCTACCAGATATGTCTTTTTGATTCCGTCGTAGATAAACCAATGTAATGTTGTTGTAAGTACGAACAATGCCAACCGTTTGTAGTGGGGACTATTCACGCCTAAAGTGTATTGGCCCAACACATCATGTAGCTTTGCTAGAGCTCGGAGCCCCTCAACACTAAATTTGAGTTCAAAGCGTGCCAATGGATTTGATTCTACAATCGATAAGAAAAGACATAATTAGGATTAACTAAGTGATTGAATATACAGGATACAGAACCTGAGACACAGAGAAACGGATCCAAACAATAGCAGAAGGTAACGAAGCTATTGGTTTAGATCAAATAAAAACAAATATGCTTAAGGGATAAACACTATAAAGCAATAACCATATAGCCAATAGCCAATAGCTATAAAGCTGATAAAATTAACTAGATAGCATAACGAAGGGTAAATAGACTACAAACTAGTCGACAAGATCAACTAGTAAGTAGAACGAAAGATAAACAATCTAAAAGTTAGCCTAAAGCGACGAGCCGATTGAAATGTGAAACCAGACACGGGGATCGGACTTAACCGAGACAACACTTATTCAGGATGTACCCGAAAGCCAATCGGAAGACAATGGATAACAAGTCAAACGAAATCTAGAATACGACAATATTATTCCAAACTAAACCCAGGTGACCACGGCAGCAAAGCGGTGGTGGCGTGGTGGCCACGCAGAGGGACGATGGGCTCGAAGTCACCATGGCCGGGTTGGGTGATTTCTAACATACGGGCGACACAAATTGGCATGATGGTGCAAAGGCGCATAGGAGTGGTCGCATGAAGCAAGGAGCAGATCGTGGATGTCACGGTACTCGTCGGCCTTGTCATTCATTATACGGTCATGTATCCAACATTTCGAACCAGAGGCAGAGCGGCTTTGCCAACTCTGTAATCAAGAGCCATTTTTAGTGATTAAGCTGTTTTCGATCATAAAATGGTTGTTTGAGGCTCCTAGCTGTTTGATCAGTTCATCAGGAGATTCAGTCTCGATACCTCAAGTTTTCAACCATTTGAGGTTAATGACCTTGTTTGATGAGAAAAAAAATTCAATGACGTCGATCGGTCAGTCACCCTGGAATTATTTATTAATAATTTTTTCGGATTAATCTGGCCTGGAATCACCTTGGTCCAATTTTGACCCATTATCGGCAAACCCTAATTACCAGCTATAAAAATGAGGATCCATCAGGGATTACTATACGGCGCCGGCTAGAAAAATATAAACAAAAAAAGGTAAAGGGGAGGGGGAAGGCGCCGCCCCTCCCTATCTCTCTCCGCTCTCGGGCTCTCCCTCCTCTCTCTCGTTCTCTCTTTCCGGGCACAGGTGTCAGGAGCGGCCGACGCGCCGCCCCGGTCCCCTCCTCGCGGCCGGCACAGCCGGCGCACCGCCCCCTTCTCCTACACTCGCTAGGGGCGGCCGGCGCGCCGCCCCTCTCCTCCTCCCCCTCCGCCGCGCCGCCGGACGACCGTCTCGACGCTGCCCCGACGCCGTCCTGACGCTGCCCTGACGCTACCCTGACGCCGTCTTGACGCTCCCCGACGCCGCCCCGGCATTCTCCACGTTGCCAACGGACGCGGCCCCGGCCTTCTCCACGCTGCCAACGGACGCCGCCTCGGCCCTCTCCACCGCGCCGCCGAGCGAGCTCCACGCCTGTTGCCAATAGTTATGCCTGACAGAATAAATCCGCAAGCGCACGGATATCGCTGTAGCCTTTCACCCTAGAGTATTCAACATATCATATTGGATTTAGAGTTTATCTGTAATATATTATATCAACTTTAGTATTTAATATGAATTCTGCTGAGATCACCGAGTATTTGGCCAGCGGAAAGGCATATTTTGCCTAGGCTTCTGCCACAGAATAACCGAGGATTACCCAGGATTTCATTCAATGACAGGCACAGTTCACGTTCAGATTGGCAGGGTGTCCGACGGTCACACACACACAGCTTGCTGCGACGAGGATCTTCCAATCGTCACTCGGGGCACAACAGCAGCTATCGACGATCTCGTCGCACCACCTAATATCGTCCCTACTCCGGTGACCGTCGCTCAGATGCTGGCAGGAGCCTAAATAATCCAACCTTTCTGCCCAGCACGAGCAGACAGCAACGTTTGAGGTAATTCACCCGATCCGATAGTACCCGTTTTTGGAACGTCCAGTGCCAAAGTCACTGAATGGGTAAGTCACCAATCCAATCCCTTTAACAAATCGGGTAGAATACTTTATTGCTACTGGCTTTTGCCTTTAACGGATCTCCATAACTTCAATCGTATCTTCTCTTGCGCGGAGGTTCACCTATAAGTTAATCGACTCTTTCTTTCGCGTAACACATGGAAGCTAACGTATCCATGGCTGATCGCAGCGACACTACCTGTGCAGTATAAATTTATTGGCAAATAGCCAAGCTATCATTGTAAATAGTAATGATCAAGACGATGTCCTTTTTTTTTTCTTTTAGTTCGTGTACTCGTTGTGTCAAAGCAATGTTATCCAGGCGCAAAACTTTCATCCCCACTATATATCATATTCGATGTCTTGTTGAAATGATGGTTTTATTGTGCAACTTTGACAATTTTCTATTAAAACCACATATAAATGTATATGCATTTGCGTTTTGTTTTTATTGTGCAATCTTGTTATCGGGTGTAGTTCAAAACTTTGATTATATTAGAGAATAAGATGTCGTTGCACTAATCGAATCAAGAACACAAAATATAGAGACAAAAGAACAACGTGTCAATGCTTTATTAATTCTCGAATTATGTTTACAAGTAGGGATTGACCCTTACTCCCTCCGTATCAAAATATTTGTCACTTTTGACTTTTGAACAAACATTTGACCATTCGTCTTATTCAAAAAATTAGCACAAATATGTAAAAAAAATAAGTCATACTTAAAATATATTTAGTGATAAAACAAGTCACAATAAAATAAATGGCATTTACATAATTTTTTTGAATAAGACGAATGGTCAAACGTTTGTTCAAAAGTCAAAAGTGAAAAATATTTTGATACGGAGGAAGTATATTATAGTATATGAATGGATGTTTTTTAAAGAAATCCACAGTGAAGAGGTATCTCTAAGAAGATGCACCTTTAAGTAAGAGAACCTCTTAGAGAGGCATCTCTACTAATTCGTCCACATGATTAATATGTCAATCATTTCTTAACACTTCCCCTTAGGCAAATTATTGTAGAATGCATGTCTCGTTAAAAACTTCTCCCTAAAACCCAATGGAAAAAAAAGGCACAGAAAAAAGTACATAACATACACAAGCTTGTGTGTACCTGCGCGCACAAATAAACAATATGCATATGACTTCCAAAACACTATGCGAAAAAAAGGATAGAGAAAAGACGGTATTGCATAAAATTTTACTATAATACTGTCTTAAATAAAACCTTATTATGAGTAACCTCTAGGGTAAACTCATATAAGGAAAGAGTGCATATCTGATCTTCAGGATCATCGACATGGGTTATAATTTAAAATTTACTCCCCCTGAACTCTGCAACTAACAAAGTCATCTTATCCTAGATAAGACTTCGTATATATTTCAAATAACTTTGTCAGTATTTACCTCACCACCATTCTGGAGCTTGTGAGGACTGGGGAGCAATATGTTCAATAATATTGCTTTCATATAACTGTAACACCCAAATTTGGGCAAATCAAAAAATTTTGGCAAAATTTAAAATTTTGCATTTGAATCCAAGCTACCAGGCATGCTCTCCCTCTTCTCTCTCTTCCCCGTGCGTCGGTCCTTCCCTCTCTTTCCCACGCATGCACACCTCGGATGCCTGTTCCTCTGCTTGCCGCCGCGCACGCCTTTGCTGCCACTGTGCCGTGCGCACGTCGCCTCCCGTGTCGTGTCTGAGCTCGCCTCCCCGCGCCAAGTACACCTTCCTGTTGAGCTCTGGCTGGTGAAGGATCGGTGGGCTGCTGCACACCTTACCGGCGACCGGTCCATGGATTCGGACCATCGGACCAGGGCCACAGACCATTGGGCAAAGACCACTAAATCTCCATTTGGCGATCTGCTCCACTTGGCATCATCAACGCCAGACACCCCTAGTCGAAGGGCTACACTTCCTAGCTTGTCTGCCATGCACTGTTCTTTCGCCGCACCAAGCCACACGCTGTCCCGCGTGCACGCTCCCGTCGTGTCGCCATTACCGTTCCGCCGCACCCTTACGTGCTTGTGGGCCCAACCAGTCGCCCAGCCACCCCTTAAGCAGAGCCTGAAACCCTCTCTCGACGCCACCCCTCCATTTCCCCCAAATCCGCCCGAAGCGCCGCCAAGAGTGATTCCATTGTTCGGCTGCGTCTCCGGACAATCCCTCTCGCCTATAGCTTCTGTGAACCACCGCTAACCTTTTCCCCTCGCCCAATTTCAGAGGAGCCGCCGGGTGTAGCCATGTCCGCGACGCCCATGTTTCGGTCGCCGTCGGGCTCCTCGTCGACAACCACCCTCGCTCCACCGTGCTCTCAGCCATGTGCTCGGTGAGCTTCTCCTACACCTCCTCTCGCTCCCCCCTTATTTTCCTTGCTTGTAGATCCGTAACTAGGTTCGGTAACTCCGGCGTGCTCATGATCTCGCCGCCGCGTCCGTCCGTCTCCGGCCTCGACGTGGGCGACCCTAGCTTCGCGAAGGGCGTAGGTGCTAAGATGCGCATGCTCTTGGCCGGTGTGGGGCCATAGGACCTAGATCACATGCATGCATCATGTTTTCCATTGCACCGATGGGTATTTATCGGATTATATGTGTAATTAGACGTACGTGACCCCGAGGGAAGATTCGGCGACGCTGAGGAAGAATTCCCACCACAACAAGGCTAGTTAACACACTTACTTTGATAGCTGTTTACCCGTATTAGGGAGAGACTGATTTTCCTTAGTGCAGACTAACATCCCTATAATCATGTTCATACCCATTTTTTTCCAATTATGTTTTTATTATAAAACTGCATGCTTATTAACCTGACCACTTGTTAGTCATGTTATAACTATACATGCCTGTCCTTGTATCATCCAGCCTTTATGACTGTTTTGATTGTCATATACTTGTTTAGCCTAAGAATAGTTTGGTAACAACTTTAACCCTACCTAATGGGTAAAACCTGCTTAGACTTGTTAGGTCCAAGTATATCTTCTATCAACTAGCCACGGAACGGTGAACCAATATTCACCGGTCATTCATTCAAAAGTTATGAAATGTGACAGTTAGGGCTAATAGATGAGTGATGGCCTGTATGATGTTTGTGAAGGTTATGAATGCACACCAAATTCAAGCTGTGCGCAAGACATGAGGGAGTTGGCAAGAGATCGTAATAGGATTTGCCGTCAAAGAATGACTGAACAACAAAGAGAAGAGTGCAACTCTCATCGAAGAGTAGCTAGATAAAACAAGTCAGACGAGAATAGGTCAGAGATCAATGCGGCGCATAGATTTGCCAGAAAAGACTGACCGTCTGAAGTTAGGGATGGCATCAATGCCATTCGGAGAACTGCAAGGCAAAACTAGCCGGTCGAGGTTAGGGAGGAATCAATGCCTCTCAAAGAGCATCTTCGCAAAGTCTACAACCTGAAGAGAGACGGAGACTACTAGATCGTCAGAATTCGAATTACGCGTCTAGGCGTGACACCCCATGTGCTGGATCAATTGCAATTCAATGTCCATAAGTTGCTAGCCCTTTAACCAATAGCCAATCAGCCGTTCCGCTTACTACTGATTGTCTAGATAACAACCCATGTGCATCTGTTTTATCTGGTAATACACGCTTCTATCAATTTGAGGTGGTGATTAATATCTTGTTTTCCACTGACTATATCTTGTCAATCGCCTTCCACTGACCAATATAGAAACCGGAGATGAAGATGTCGATGGTGTCCTCGACGATGAGCAATATATCGTTGATAATAGAGGTACTTTTCTTGTTTCATCTATTTCTTTCACGTTAATTATATAAGCAGTAGTACCATAGCTTACAGTAATATTTTATGGTTTGTTTTAGTTGATGAGAGTGGTATTTTAGTCGACGTCCAAGAAATAGAAGGTTCTTCTTCAACTGAACCTATCCTAAGTGATCTTTGTGATCATGTGTATAGCAACATCCCTCAAAGCACACATGTGCTAAAGCCTGAGCCAGACTATGAGAAGTGCGGTGCGAAGAGATTTCAATATGAGACAAAGGGCTTCTGCTGCTGCGATGGAAAGGTCATTCTGGCGAACACGGACATTGATGATGAACTTGTGAGGCTATGGACGAGCTTAGATCCCGACACAATTTACTTTCGTAGATTCTTTAATGGCCATTTCTCATTCACTACCCTTGACGTCAGCTTAGATGAGCAATACGCCAACATGAGGGGCCGGTAATTACACATTTCGTGTCCATGGAGGGATTTATCATAATGTACATTCTTTTGGTCCGAGGGACTCTGGCTCGCATCATCTTGAACTATATTCTTATGACAATGATCCCACACTTCCTCATCGATTTCGGCATTCTCCTAACTTGGACCAATAGGTAATAAGAAATTTTGTCAGCATTATGCGTGGCAACCTGTATTCTCGGACCTTCAGGAATCTCGGGTTGGCCGATGATTTGGATGAATATCGTGTCACTCTAAACCTTGATCCTAGATTGGACGAAAGGACTTACAATACACCTATAACTTCAGAGGTTGCTGCGATATGGGTTGAGAGAAATGAGCTACGCCTGGGGTTCGATCGTAGCATCAACCTATACGGCAACAATAATATGAGGCATACCATCTAGCCACACTTCGGTTGTTACGACCCTCTGTTGTACCCTCTATTTTTCCCAAAGGGTGAGCTTGGATGGCATCAGGACATCCCGAAGGTTGGTGTGTCTGTTGCACAGGCGACTGCTAATTCGTCGGACGACCATGACGTGGAAGGTTAGTGACTGTTTAACAGAACATAATGCTCATACTTGCATTTTACATCATTTAACATGTTGCCAAATCGCCTCTGTAGGAAGCGGTAACAGGTTCACCGTATCCGCTAGAGAGTATTACTGCTACAAGTTTCAGATACGTCGTAGTATATTCAACCCTATTTTATATGGGTCTCGTCTCTTGCAACAGCACGCGATTGATATATACATCAAGAAAGAGACAGCGCGACTGAACTACATCAGATATAACCAGAAGAACATAAGGGCTGACATTTATCAGGGATTGCTTGATAGCCTCGGAGTAGGTGAAATTCTTGCCGGTGCGGTTGAAAGAAGGATCGTCCTACCTCCTTCGTTCATAGGGGGAGGTCGTGACATGAAGTGTCGGTTTCTAGCTAGATGCTATGGCTTTGGTACAGCGACACGGCAAGCCAGACGTGTTCCTCACGATGACATGCAACCCATATTGGCAGGAGATAATGGATGAGCTTTTGCCCTGTCCGAACCCAAGTGATCGCCCTAACATCGTCGTACATATGTTCAGGGCGAAGCTGGAGGAGCTGAAGAAGCAACTCTTCGAGAAACATATTCTCGGGAATGTTGTTTCCTATGATTATGTGGTCGAGTTTTAGAAAAGAGGCCTTCCGCATGCGCATTTTCTTCTAATAATGAACGGACAATATAAGTTGACATCTCCGGAGTAGTACGACTGCATCATCTCGACCGAGCTGCCAAATAAGGCCAAGTATCCAAAGTTATACAAGAAGGTCGTAAAGCACATGATGCATGGCCCTTGCGGCAGACTCAAACAGAACAATGTGTGCATGAATGAGAAAGGTGAGTGCAAGTGCCACTACCCTCGCCCTTTTAACCTTGAAACCATTCAGGGCAAGGATTCTTATCGCTTGTATACAAGACGTGACGATGGGATTAATGTTAAAGTTCGAGGTGTGTGGCTAACAAACAAATGGGTTGTACCCAACAATCCGTACCTCCTAAGGATGTTTAATTGCTACATAAATGTTGAGGTGTGTTCTAGCATAAAGGTTGTCAAGTACCTTTTCAAATACATATACAAGGGGCATAACCGGGCTTCTGTTTCTCTCGGTGAAGCCAGAAGCAACGAGGAAGTCCATGAGATTAAGTTGTATAGGGACGCTAGGTGGGTCACCCCACCGGAGGCCCTTTGGAGGATATACTGGTTAAGATCTGAGCAAGATATTGCCGCCTGTGAAGCAGTTGCAACTCCACCTCCCGAACATGCACATGGTCTTGTTCCAAGCAGGGCAGGATCTCCATGACGTCGCCGACCGACAAGGTGTAGAGAGGACCATGTTGACCACATACTTCGAAGCCAATAGGGAACACGAGTGGGCTCGTTGCATCCTCTATAGGGATTTCCCTGCAAGTTTTACCTGGCAGTCAAAGGGCAAGATCTGGAATCCGAGAAAGAGGGGAACACAAAATGGGAGGGTTGTGTCAGCAAATCCAGCTGAGAGGGAGCAATACTACTTGAGGATACTCCTAAATCATGTTGGCGATGCGACCTCGTTCAAGCATCTACGGATAGTGGATGGTGTGCTGTGTCCTTCCTTTCGGGAAGCTGCGGAAATGAGAGGCCTCATAGGGACAGACAAC
The DNA here is from genome assembly GCA_005191435.1 of Raddia distichophylla. Classification (NCBI taxonomy): domain Eukaryota; kingdom Viridiplantae; phylum Streptophyta; class Magnoliopsida; order Poales; family Poaceae; genus Raddia; species Raddia distichophylla. The sequence continues at coordinate 1,588,567 of SPJY01020745.1, forward strand.
ACTATAGAAGATTGTCTAACAGAAGCCAAGGTGTTCACGATACCATATGCCCTCCGGAGGCTATTTGCGACTGTAGGAAACATAGACCGAGAGGGGGGGTGCCATGGGAGGAGCTCTCATGGGTGGCTAAGGCAAGGGGTGGCTGCTAATGATGGCTCTCTCAATTTTCTCCCGTACACCAAGCCCCTATTTATAGGCCCAAGGCGAGGACTATGGTCGTTTCTATATGCCTGCACATGCGATCGAGAAGTTGGTCCTTATTTACATCAAACGCATCCTCCAGTCAATGGAAAAGGACATAAAAATGTTTCTCTTGCCTACGATTGATGAGTCGTATACCCACATGGGTGTCGAGCCACAGGAGATCATAGACAAGACCAACATTGGAGTCGAGCCACATGGGTTCACTATTTTCGAGTCTCTTAACCTAGAACAGAGATTCACGTATGATCGGGTACCAGCTGCGGTCGAGAGTGGTGAGGGAGGTGTATTCTTTGTTGATGGACCTGGAGGATTGGGGAAACTTTCCTTTTCAAGGCATTGCTCGCCACGGTCCATTCGCGTGGGGAGATAGCTGTGGCGACCTCAACGTCTGGTGTTGCCACGTCCATCATGCCCGGAGGAAGGACGGCGCATTCACGGTTTAAGATACCCCTTGACGCCTAAGATGGAGTGATGTGCACCTTCATAAAACAAAGAGGCACCGCTACTCTCCTGCGAAGATCATCGCTCATCATATGGGACGAAGCCTCCATGGCAAAGAGACCAGCGGTCAAGGCCCAAGACAATAGCATGCATGACATCATGGGGTGTTGTGATGTTCCGTTCGGGGGAAAGACCGTTGTGTTCGGAGGTGACTTCAGACAGGTGCTCCCTGTTGTTGGGATATGCCGAATAAAAATTATGAGTCGCATATGATGCGGGCTCACGGTTAGAGTGGGATACATATGATGTGGACCCAAACCTTATTGGGCTTGTAGTGTATAGGGCCCAATAGTGGGCGCTATATAAAGGGAGGTGGAGGAGAGGTCGGGATATGCCTGTGCGCAAGTTCTCCCTCTCCACCAAACCCTAGCCGTCATCTCTCCCAGGCGTCTGTGTACCGGTGCTAGCACACCGCGCATGGATGTATCCCAATCTCTGTATGTGTCGATACCGTAGAGGCGCTGCACCTTGTGGCGCTAGCCGATGCGAACCTGATATCGAGACATCGTTGCTCGCACATATGTTCTGGATGCGATCTTGTTTCGTTGATTCCCGTTAATTCAGAAGGAGTTTCTGGGCGAGACTGGATGCGTTGGAAAGATAATCTCGTTAGCTTTTTTAACGAATGGTAGAACGTAGAAAACGGAGCTCGGATGTGGCCAGGGCGTCCGTTTGAAGGTGCGCTGCTCGGGAAGATCGCAAATCCCGGCGAGCGCGCGGAGTTTGTCAACAACCTCCATGGCATGGAGATTGGCCGTGGCACTCGGCGAGCACTCGGAACCACCGGAAAGCACTCGGCGAGCACTCGGCGGTGATCTGGATTGCCGTGAACGACTACTTCCGTACAACTACGTGCAGATCGGTGAACTGGCTTCATCGACTCGTCTTCCGCTGCACAACACTTCGTAAGGTAATCTTGATCTGTGGTCATTTACTTGCAGGGTGTTTTTAGATTTCCGCGGTAGAATTTGATTCGTTGCTAGTGTAGCAATCCCGCGTTTCCCTTCACCTATCGTACAGAAAGGGACATGGCCTCATATAGTAAACTCGAACCTTCGCATGTCAAATTTATGGGAATGCTTGCAACAGCTCAGGCTTATCCGCAACATGAGAGCTGAAGCCGATCCCAAGTTTGCAGAATACCTTATATGCATCGGCAATGGAGTGGAGGAGGCAGACGAGGAATGTTATGTTAGGCTTCCTAACAAGATATGTGTTCCATCTTTAGGGGAGGACGTTGATCTCGATGGGCTGATAGACAGAGTATTCCCGTTGCTTGAAGCCGACCTAACCGATCCAAGCTACACCACCTCACATGCCGTACTCTCGACGCGAAATGACTGCGTCGACAAGATAAATAGATATATCATTGATAGGTTTAGTGGGGAGGAGATGATTTATAAAAGCTTCGACAGTGCGAAGGACGATCCACATGGCTATTATCCTATCGAATTCTTGAACACCCTAACCCCAAGCGGGAATCCTCCGCACATGCTAAAACTCAAGATTAATTGCCCGGTGATTCTTCTATGGAACATCGACCCTGCAAATGGATTGTGCAACGGGACAAGCCTTGTTGTTAAGGGTTTTCAAAGAAACGCTATCGACACCGAAATCGTCGTTGGCCAACATGCTGTGAAGAGGGTGTTCCTTCCTCGAATACCGTTGTGCCACTCCAATGCGAAGATGTTCCCGTTTCGTTTCAAGAGGAAGCAGTTCCCCATAAGGCTCAGCTTCATGATGACGATCAATAAGTCTCAAGGACAAACCATTCCGAACGTCAGTGTCTATCTGCCGGACCCGATGTTCTCCCATGACCAACTCTACGTTGTGCTGTCAAGAGATGCCTCAAGAGGAAATATCTCCGTGCTAGTTGTATCTGACAAGGCCAAATCGAAGCGACAGAGTTCAAAGAGCACCCGTGAGATATTTACCAAAAACATTGTATACAGAGAAGTACTTACATCTTAGTTGACATGTCGGTCCATATGCATGTAATTTTTTTTTCTCTCGATACCATTGAGATGCAATACCTATTAATTACTAAGATGTTAAATTTTGGCGACTGCTGAGTATTTTATTTATTTATGCTCTGCATTGGTTTGTGTTGTAAAGCAATATATTATTTGACATGAATTAATCGAGTCTTTTGCAAAGATGTTGTATGGTTTAATTCATGCATGATACATCTCAACCAGCAAGGATCTTGCTGCAATGGTAAGATGTTTTTTTTTCTCTTTATTTGACATCAAGAGAGATGGTTGCTTTCGTTATTTTGTATCACACTGGATTACTATTTTCCTGTTTTCATTTACGGCAGTTGGAAAAGTTCTAGAACTATGACTTTGGAAGATGCCCTCGAGTCTATTGCTGTGGCCAACCCTATCTTCTAGCAGTTCAATCAGATACTAGATCGAGTACGGTGAAGATATTTTGTCCAAAATGTGAAGATTTACACTAACCAATATCCAAGTATCAAGGCAGTATCCTTTTGAATTTACGATCAAAGTTTTTGACTACGTGGAACGTCCCAAATTGGGAATTTTGCCAAACTATTGAATTTTCAAAATTCACGTGAATTTAAACTCGAACCTGACCTGTCGGTCCCACCCAAACTCTCTCTCCTTTTCTCTGTTTCTCTCTCTCTCTCTTTCCCTGTTCTTCTCTCCCTTCTCCAGCGCGTTTTCACTGTGCTGTGTGCCGCCGCCGTGCAACCATCCCTGTAGCTCTGCTCTGCCGACGCACTGTTCCACGTCGCGCACCGACCCATCATGGCCGCGCCGCGCGTGCGTCCTTCCGCCGCGCCGCGCCATGCCCTGGCACCGCCGCCTGCAGCCGCGCCGAATCCACGCTGCCTTGTCGCACTCCACTGCCCCATCTGCACCCCAGAGCTCGTCCCCGTGTCCGTCATCTCAGTCCGGCAGCTATAAAAGCCCACGCGTACCCGCCGGCGCCGATTTCTCCATTTCCCCCAAATCCGAACTTCTCCGGCGCCAACGGGATTCCGGCAAGTCCGTGAGCCTCTCTCCAATCCCTCTCGCCCAAAGCTTCACGGATACCCCTTTGATCTTTCCCCTCTGCCAATTTCAGGCGAGGACCTCGGAGCCGGCGTGCCGTCGTTGGCCCTGCTTCGGCCGCCGCCGCGTGCTTCGCCGACCGCCGTCGCCGACCTTCCTCGTGCCCGTATCAAAGCTCTATAAGTACCTACAGGCTCTCTGCATGCCCCCCGCCAAGCCGTGCAGTTTGTAGGTCCGTAGCGTCCGCGCGCTTCGCCGGCGAGCTCTTGGCTCTGCCGCCGCCACCGCGCCGCCTCGTCCGGCCATCATCGGCCTCGGCGCGAGCACCATTGGAACTGTAGCAGTCCGTAGATGCTGATGCACGCACACATACGGCCGGAGAAGTCCCGTAGCGCCGCCGTGTCGTTCGCCTCCGCGTTTTGGCCACGTCACGGAGCGGAGGAAGAAGATGAACAGCGGCCGTCCGCTACGCTTTAGGATTCTTGCAGGCGTAGAAACCATGGGTCTATGACGCGTAGGTCCCACTCGTCGGTTTAAGTGGAGGCGCCTGAGGCGTGAACGCCTTCCCCGAACGAAAGCGTACTTCGTGAATGCCGCCTTCGACGTCGCCGCCACTGCCGCCCGGGCGCGCGCGCAAGCAGGCCGTGGGCTGCATTGTGTGGATGGGCCGATCGTCGGTTGGCTCGGCCCATTTCCGTTAAATTATTTTTTTCCAGTGAATTGCTATTTAGTTAATTGCGAATATAGTTTCCGATTTATCAAAAATAGCTAGAGACCCTCAAAAATTTTGGAAAAATTTGGACAAATACTAGAGACCAGTTATGAATTTAAAAAAATATAAAAGGTATCCACTGCAGAATAAAAATTGCACTGTTAGTTGAAAATGAGCATTTTCTTATATAGAAGTGATTAAGTTAAATCTACGATAATAGCTTGTTTATTAATTAATGACTTAGATCTCAAATATTCCTTAAAAAAATATATTAGTTGAAAAGTGTCTCGATAAATCTAGGAATATTCAAAATTAACCTTTCCACTTATATACATATATGTATGCACCCATAGGAATATTTTATTTCTAAACACCAACCATTAACTAGCTTTTCCTTAAAATAATCTGTTTAAGGTGCTGACCTAGAAAAACGTAAAAATAATGCTTAAAACCTAGGATTTACTCTTTATCTAGGATGCTTTAGTATACTGCCAACTCCGTTAAACTTTAACCCGATCATAGGTAAATTTTCCAATAGTCGTCAGTTTATGTTACCAAGCAACCCTAATCCCACTGTCGTGAACTTATCGTACAAGGTCGTATTTTGGGGTTTAGTAGACTAATATATATACACTTTTAATATTATTTATTAATGCTCTAGCCATGCATAGCATATCATACGATAACCAGGTTCGTTAATCGACCTTAGTCCTTAATGACGAAGCTAGGACCTAAACCGAGCATGCATCATGTTTTTCATTGCATTATTAGTAGTAATTATTGGTTGTTGATATGATTAGACGTAGGCGATCCTGAGGGAAGATTTGGGGACGCTGAAGAGGACCACCTACCGGATCAAGGCGAGTTAACACTTACTCTTTAGATGTGATCCGTATTAGGGAGATAGCGACTTTCCCTAATGTGGATTAACATCACTAATATCATGCTCATTACCCAGTTTTCCTTAAACTATGTTGTTTAATTATTAAATATGCATGCTTAGTAGATTGCCTATTTGTTAATCATGTTATACTTATACATGTCTGCCTTGAACTGTTTAGCTTTAATGACTGCCTTGATTGCCATTGCTCTTGTTAGTCTATGATTAGTTTGGTAACCACTTTAACCCTACTTAATGGGTAAAACTTGCTTAGACCTGCTTAGGCTTAACAAATCTTCTGGCTAATCGCTATAGAACTGTGAACCGATATTCACCGGATATTCATTATTCTCATTTAACATGGCATGACATTTGACAGTTAGGGCTGGTATATGCATGTTGGGCTGATTGTGTTTGTGGGCATGGATATGTGGGAACTTGGTCGGTTTTGGTCGGTCGATTGGGAAAGTCCAAGTGTGTGGTGGGGTGTGGTCAATGACCGTGGAAGTAGAGAAAGAACGGTGGGTTGATTGTATTCGTTTGGCAGAGTTTCGAAACTGCCCTAAGTATTCGTTTGGCAGGGTTCTGAAACTGCCCTATGATCGTTTGGCAGAGTTTCGAAACCGTCCCTTGTTCGTTTGACAGAGTTCCGAAACTATCTCATGATTCGTTTGGTGGAGTTCTGAAACCGTCCCTAGATTCGTTTGGTAGAGTGCTGAAACTACCAGGTGTATGAAGGAAGCGTTTGGCAGAGTGCTGAAACTGCCCGGTGTAAGAAGTGGTATGGATTGAGGTGATTTGTATGCTGGTTGGGCTTAAGTTTGGGGTTGGTCAATTTGTGTGTTAATTGAGTATAAGCTGGTATGGATTGAGGTGATTTGGGTAAGCTGGTTGGATTAATGGTCGATGGTGGTCGATAGTGGGTTGAGTTATGAAAAGGGTTGGTCGATTTGTATGTTGATTGTCATGATTGGCTGATATTTGGGTCTGGGATGCATGGTTAGGATGGAAACCCTGATTATTATTTATAACAAGACAAATTCTAGATAATACTAGTTAGGTTGTTTTCAAATGTCTTATAAACTTGGCTTTACGCAAATAAAATAACCCCTTTCCTTCAAATAAAGCCTTCTACACTAAATGCATTAAGGGAAGTGTTAACTAGCCAGCATTTGGATGACGCTGACCTCACCTACTTACCTTCTTTAGACGATGGCGTTGAGGATGACCCTTACGCATGTCCCGAAGACGACGGACAGGACCATGGTGGACCCGAGGAGTCTTAGGGGCCGCTCCAGTCGCTGTTGGACCGTAGTCGATAGGGATTCTTTTGGGTAGGTAGTTTGGTGTCCGCTGTACTCTAAACTATCCCTTTGTAATCTTAGGCGTGTATGGGCCGCCTTAATAAAGTCGCCTAAGGGCGCGACTCTGTGATGTTAATATTCAGGAATTTATTCTATCGATGTATGCTTGTATCAGCTATGTGGTCTTCCGCGCTAGCGTACTGATCCAGGGGCTAGTGCACGGGATCGTCGACCCTCAAGGTAAGTTAAAATTGAGGGGTGACACTAAGATATTTCACAATCTATCTCTGGTATAAGATTTACATGTCCGATTTCATGATGTTCTTTTTAGGTTGTGATTTTCTATGGTACTATCTCCTTAAGACTACTGAAATTTATCCCTCCCTTAAGTAATGTTATCATGATTTCTTGAATCCGTGTTGACCTAAAGGCCGACCATTCTCATCTACTAATTTACCTGCAAGTAGTACATGCTAGGTCAATAGGTAATCTTCTTTCACTGATCCAAAGTTCACCACGCCGCGCCAGGTAATTCAGTTGTCGTAGTCGACTGGGCTACAATTGCTCGGTGACGGTGCCGCTGATAGCTGTTGTGGCCAACCTTAATGCCAGATCTTCCATCCTACCGTGGTTGATAAATACCTTTCTTTTTGCAGATTGTCATGTTGTAGTTGTCACGCAATTGTCATGCTATAGAGTCACAAATTTGGGTCTTTCTTATTTTGCGAGGTAAACAAGACTTCTTGTCCCAATTCTAATCCTTAATGATGACTCGACCTTTGTTTGGTACCTTGTGGTTATACTCATGATTTGTACTTCATATTTGTCTCCATGGGTATAAGCTGTTCAGATTGCTATTTTCTGTCCATTTCTGTAGGATTGTCCAAGCTAACTCACTTGAACCTGGAGAGCTGTCTAGTGATTGTTGCTTGTTTCATTGTTTGGAAGCAATTTCAGATCTGCAACTTTTCTTATAGTGATTGTGCCAATGCAAGTATTGACAGTGTTCCGCCTTTGTGACAAGTTATTTCTTTTATGCTTGTTTGGTTCCTGTACTCAAGAGATTTTAATTTGGATCAGTATATTTAGGCTTTTGATTTGTTGACTATAATATGATATGCTGCAGTATGTTCATGCTAAAAATTATAGGATTGAAATCATTGGGCATGATCTGTGTTGTCCCTTTGCACTCCATCCTTTCCAAGCCTCATCTTTTTATATCTCTAATCAATTTTTTGTTAGCATAAATCTTGCTTGAGGCAAGCCAATCAATTTTGCTTGCTGGTTTCCCGATTTAAATTGATTCAGCATGCAGACACATAATTATAATGCCATTTTATACATGTGTAGTCAGTGACTGGCTAACAAACAATGTAAAAATAATAAAATATCGACCAGCTGCTCAGATGCAGTTGGATTCTAAGTGTGATGTTGACAATGCACATTTCTTTTCTTAACATTTTCCCTGTTAATTGGGTTAGTTTGGTTGTTTCCCTGTTAATTGGGTTAGTTTAGCTGTTTCACGCCAATAGTGCCATTACTGTTCATTGAGTGGGTAATGAATTGATTTTTTTTGTATAAAAGTCATGCTACTGAGTTTTAATGTTCGGTTTGTATTACACTCAACTCTGCATTGTGAGGGTTCCATTGCTATCAGGAATGCAACATTTATGTATCAAAATTGTACTTGAAGTAATAATGTTTTACGAATTATGACACAATCGTGTACTTCGGGCAATGTCATTATCTTGCATGTATCAGAATTATGTATTTCAATTTTCATGCAAATTATGTATAAGTATTACATACTTCAATTAATTTTTTGTATGGAAGCAATGTTCCCAGAAACAACACCGAGGTAAAAACTTATATTATCGGTTGTCATGGTTCATATGCATGCCTAGAGATAGCAAGACATGCAATGTTTTTTGTGATGGAACTCTACGTGTGGATGTGAACTTTTAAGTTGAAATGTTGCCAACATTTGTAAGATCACATGACGGCTAAGTTGGCATGTCTCACATCATATATTACTCTTTGTAATTTCATATGTTGTTTAAAATTATGTTTCCTTTCATTCTTTTATGGTCCGTAGAAAAGCACGGGCATTGTACTAGTGTCTCAAGAATTTTATGTCTCGATCTAAAACAATATTGAAATACATACCATGTGTAGACCCCGGTTCTCAAAGGGCGAAGACTAGAAGTCTTCATGCACATTGTGTCATTTCAGGATCTTGCTAACACTGCACAAATTTACAACAAACTGGTGCGAAAACATACCAACGCAGAAGTTTATTTATTTCAAGTTCCGAACATAGAACGGCTCTAAGTTTAAAAGCTAAGAAGGCAGAATATGACATTACCAAAAAAGAACCTATGTCAGAGTTCAGTTTAACGGAAAGAAGAATAGCAGGGATATGTGGTTTTCTCATTTGTCCCATCAGGCAAACAACCGTCTTGGTTGTCTTCTAGGATGTCCTCACCCTCGTAGCAATTATATGGGTCATCGCCTTCTCCTCCATTTCCTAAAAGAGTGCGTGGTGCGATGGTGAGCATGCAATCAATACCGCTCGCGAGCCAATACCCCACCTAGCTCACGAGCCAATACCCCACCTAGTACAATAATTTTTTATGAGGAAATGTTCTTTTATTTGCGTATAGCCAAAGTTGTATTATAATCTAGAACTAGATATATTTGTTGTTTTTAAGTTAAGTCAACTGCTTTGTATTATAATACACCTGGATATTTGTTTCTTTAACAAGCCAAACACTTTCTTGTTTTCTAGCTATTCTTGAAAATCTTAGTTTTTCTTTTCAAAGATTTTGAAACTCAATACTTTTTCGGTCCGTCAAAACCTCCTATGAAGAATCCAATACATTTCTTAGATTAACAATCCACTATAGCTTGGAAAAAAAAAAACCAACTCACATAGATGTTACAGCTAAAATTACTAGATCTCAAGATTGTTCATACACCAACCAGCCTTTCTGTTCCCATCAGCACTTTTGATTCTCTGGTCCCCTGCACAAAAGCAATTGTTGACGACGTACGTGCCTGCCGCCCAGGATGTGAGCCACAGACGAAAGAGTGCCGATGCATGCACAGCGCAGCCAGATCACCGGCCGTATGTGTTCTTTTCGTCTGTGACTGTGCGCACCTGACCTGACCAAATGCAGACTTCTGATCGGTCCATGTCCCAGACAGCCTGCTCGACCTGTCCCTGCGACTGATGCTGTGCCGAAGTGGCTGCTTCTCCTCTGCATCGTTTCATGCTCACACATCTCATGCAAAACCAATCATCTGAAACAATGGGAAAGGTGTCTTGAATAGCATCACAGCATGCTCCTTGAGAATTTATGCATATAACGTGTGTTTCTATTTATGTGGATATACATTAATGGTACCTCGTTGGCGTAAGTAAAATTCTCGCGCATTTTCGGGGGAAAAGTTTTTCATAGTGCACGAATAATTTCTTCTTCTTTTTTGCCGAGTGCAGGATGACGAGTATGGCCAATTTCAAAGGGGCATGGGGGTCATGCTGGCAAGTGGGTCAGTCTGTCCGACAAGAGGTCTCGTTGTCGGATCCAAAGAGATGCTGATCGTTCGTATGCTGTTAATGCTCCCTCTGAGTCGTTCATTGGTCGTTTCAGACTCTTGACACAAGATTAGCGCAGTAGTTGAAGCGATATTGTTGGTTTGTTACCTTTTAATCATTCGTATAATTCGTTTTTTCTGTTTAGAAGAAATATCAATATGCTGTTAAGCTCAAAAGTTGAAATTTTCCATTGGAGTAATTGGCTGTTTTTTTTGGGACAAGTCATTGGCTCTACGTGAAAATTGAAACGATGTTATCACCCTTTAATCATTCGTAAAAGAAGCCATACACTATCTAAATAAGGAAGTTTGATTCTAGGATGCCCCTTTTGTGGTGTGTGTCGTCCTTGTCGTGCGAGTCCCGACTGATATTAAGGAAAGGTAGTTACTTAAATTTTCGAATTACTAAGAGCATCGGCAGCAAGAACCGTAAATAAATCCTGCAGAAATAGTGTCTGACAGAGGGAAATGATCTTTTAGAATGTAGTGTAAAGTGCGAAGAAATTTTAGAGAAATAGATAGTGTGCAGTGAATAGTGTTATAAAGTATGCCTTTAAAGATCCCTGTGGAAATGCTCTAACACAGATTCATTGTCAAATCCTTCTCAGCCGAAAAAAGGAGGTACTTATGTACGACGAAACGGCCAATTTGGTCTTTCATAATAGAGATAGATGAAAGTGCTATAAAGCGACAATAAATTGGGGATCCAATATGGATTATGAAGTGGATTGTTTCGATTTCATTTTGAATTTCACCAGTATTGTTAAATTCCACGGAGGCATATCCATATTTGATGGGTAGGGGAAAGCTCTCAGATGAAATATCAATGTGCTACTGAACTCAAAAGTTATCTTTCTATTCACTCTTGACGGCGTGTAAAATGGACCCTAGGTGGGAATTGAATTGAATGCCAACGCGAGCAACTACAGCAGCTCCTGGATAATACTGTAGCGGATATAGAAGGGCTGCTAGAGGGAAGAAATCTTTTAGAGGGTAGTGTAATTTATGAAGAAATTTTAGAGGGATGGATAGAGGGGATGCTAATAGTGTTTAAAGGGGAAATATAGAGGAGCTGCTGGAGTTGCTCGCGCAAACAATTCACTAGGTACCAGCAGTTACATCTTGATCGAGCTGATAAAAAAAAGCTCAGGACGCCATCACTACAGGAATCTGCATCTGTGTCGGCGGCCAAAATATCTGTATCGATAGCCAAAGAGCTGCCGACAAACTTATATCGACGGTTAAATTTAAACCGCCGACATAGATACTCATTGTCGACGATATTAACAGGGCCGACGACAAACCCTCAGCCCCACTCCTGCCGTTGAATATTAAAATTCAAATTTGGCAATAAATATCGGCGGTCAAGAAACAACCGTCGACATAGATCAACCCAAATACAGGTCCGGTAAAAAAATGGAATTTGGATCCCGCCAGAACAATCTATGTCGGCGGCAGTAAAATAACCGTCGACACAGTCGGAACACGCTAACGGCGCCATCACAGCCTGACGGAAACATCGTACGTGGTCCCGTATGTCAGGCGACACAAGTCTCTGCCATGTGGGCCAGCGAGAGGGGTGTAACAGTGGAGGGCAAGGAGCATCTGTGTTGGCGGTTTCTTATTTGCCGCCGACACAGATAAATTAAAAAATCAGGGGGCGCTAGCGTGGGCTCGAACCCGCGACCTGCCGCAGGGAGCCCGCGCCTGGATGGCTGCCAGGAAGCAGGATCTGTGTCGTCGATCATATAATAAGCCGCGGACAAATATCGGCCACGTGGCTTGTCAGGTTTGATCCGTGGGGCCCACACGGCAAAGCGCCGTCTGCCGTCAAGGAGATCTTGTGTCGGCGGCCGATAAAGCCACCGACAAAGGTCCTCACCATAGGCCTGGCCTGGAAATTAAGTTTGTAGGCGGTTTTATCTTGGGCCGTCGACATAGATTTCTATGTTGTCGAGCGTTTGTCAGCAGACGTTTGTCGTCGGCTGGCTGACGACGTTGGCTTTTGTCGTTGGTTTTTTGATCTGTGTCGACGGTATAAACCGTCGACAGTAGTCACGATTCCTGTAGTGCATGGATCTTGTCCTCCAACTGCTGAGGGAACAAACATGTGAGTTAAAAGCTGAATTGGTTGCTCTCTTTCTAGATATTCCAGATGGTGTAGATCATGACTCGGAATAAGTCTTTCAAGGAATGAATAGAAGAAAAAGAGTGAAAGTGCCGGGTAATTGTACGTGTAACAGTTTATTTCTTGAGGAGAAAAGCTTTGGAACTTAAAACAATTGACATGTATTGGGACACTGAAGGAGTATTAACGTTTTATGCCTATTGCTACAATATCTTGTAGAAAAGACACCATGTTCCAAATTTACTTTACAGTACTAACCAAAGAGAACAAAGCTAAAAAAGAAAATTATACTCTCCTGAAATGAAAAAAAATGCCACTCATAATTTATATTTTCATGTTCAAACTTATGTTTGTGCATCACATATAATTTTGGATATATTGTATAAAATATTACAGCGCAGCATTACTTACGGAGTTATGGTCAGCAAACATTAAGAAAATCCAAAAATAGGTCACACGTTAGTGACACGTCCAATGGAATTTTCCAACAAGTGACCTTCAGATGGATTGATCTCTCTTTATTCAAAGCAAAATTAGTAGAAAGGATTCAGCTATTAACCTAATCTACCGAAGCTTCAAATAACAATGCTAGCTAACTTTTTACAGTAATTACGACCCAGTATCTTCATTCTTCCACTAGAAATTTAACTCTAGATAATAAAAAAAATGCTTAAGAATTTAGTGGATGAGATCATGAGGTAACTAATTAGCATTTCCTTATTTGTAATTTGGAGTGGACTCCAGAATGATGCAGTTATTTCTTAATAGCTGTAGCTGGCAATCTATGTCATTATCTAAAAAACTGGCATTCTATGTAAAGCTTAGTCGAAATCATTAAAGTCAAGACCTTTAACAAATTGTTGCATGAGAGCTCCATTTACCTCAGGTAGGTGCTTATCAATCTCAGAGGATCACACATATGCAGGACCTTGCAGCTCCTTTAAGATTCCTATCCTCCAGTATGCTACGAAACAGGAACAATTAAACCATTAGTAAAAATTATATAGGTTATCAAAGGCTCAATTTTTGAACACATAATTTTTTCAATCTATACTATTGTAGATAATGAAAGTATCTTCCGGCCACTACAGCAAACAATGTACACAGCCTTATTACAAATGAAACCAAGTTATAGCTAAACTGCTGTCAAAATTGGAAACCATGTCTATTATGAACACTCCAACCATACGTGGAAAAAAAAAAGGTCATAATTTTCCCCATCTCTATTAGAATCAAACTGATTCATACAAGAATAAAGATTGTTGTGTTCCAAGCAGAGCCCTCAAGGGGTAAATATTTCTCTTACTGGACGGCCATGGATCTAGAAAATTAAGAACTCAAAAGATTGCTAACTAGCTCACCAACACTAATGCAAAGATCCAATCTTAAAACCCAAGGATGAATCATGGATGCATTCTACTAGTTACATACAGTTGCTTAGTTGTTTATCACTGACATGAATGTACTGCAGCTAGCGCGCCTACCTGGGGTGGAACTCCAGCACATGAGCAAGGTCCTTTCCATGGGCATCTGGCCAGGTCACCTTCCTGCTCACCACCAGCACCCCATTCTTCTCTCCCTCCTGCTCCTGCTGATGCTGATCAGCACCTGAAGCAGCCTTCTTGAGGTTGCTCTTTACCGGCTTCCGGATGCATGGCTCATGGCGACGGACCTCTTCTTGGTGAGCTTCTGCCATTTCCTGATGCTGATGCGGCCAACCATTGCAGGCTGCTGGCACTGTTGCAGGGGAGGCGCTGGGGGAGCAGCCATGGTTGCTGCAGCTGCTCCTGCTGGGTGCTGGAGATGCATAGCAGGAGGAGCACCTCCGGCACTCTCCACCTGCAGGGTTTGCCACCTTGATCTCCTCCACTTTGCGCCGGTCTCCACTCTCTAGGTTGGAGGAGTTCAGTGGAGAGGGGGTTATGTTATAGGACATATAAGTGGGCAGGCATTCACCTGAAAAGGCACGAGATATCCTGCGGATCACATCAACCGTTTCTACCCTGGGCATGGATACATCATTGTGAGAACGTGGACATCAGCACATGGTTGTCCTAGATATGGTATTTTAAATAAAAGCTCAAATAGCACTATTGTGCAAAAGTTTCTACCTAATTCATTGTTATAAATGCTTACAGCATTAGTATATTTTCAAAAGAAAAGGCTCTAACTAGCTTTTGGCAAGACAAATGGCTTGCAATCGAGTCTCCCAAAGACCCTAGCGTCCTCCCTGTTCTCCTTGGTAAAACAAAAGAATTGCTTGGTTCGCTACAAGCTCCATATCAAATATTGGATCAAAACAGTGCGCGCATTTAACTCATTCTAGCATATCATAGAGCACATGTTACCCTCAATCTAGTTCAAAGTGTTAGATGATATTATATGGCCCATAAGAAATACTACTCCCAATCATCGTTGTAGACCCAGTTCCTTGTTAGCATTTCTTCGAATCTCAACAAACTTATATGGAAAGCCAAAACTTAACACATGCAAAGTTCTTTTCCTGGAAGGTTGAGCAAGGCAAGGTCCTCACAGGCGACAAATTGGTCATGCTAGATTGGTCTTGGCTACAAAACCCTCCCTGCCTTCCTCGCACCAGCAATTTGGAGACATTAGGCCACATTGCCTTCTCTTCCCCTTCGCCCTTCAAGCTTGCGCAACCATCAAGGCTAAAACTTACTTGGTGCCCTCTTAGTCATGCTGCCAATCAATTACAGAATCGTTCAGCACTGGTGCAAAGTGAGAAAGGCCACCCCGACCCAAACTATCGTAGTTTCAATGACGTGATGATTTCCATCATCCGAAACCCGTGGAAGGAGCACAATCGGTGTGCTAACTAGCGACAAACAATGGCCTCTCTCATCCCAGAGAAAATCACCCTTCATGACCTCACTCCTTGTGAGTAGCCTAGCTGCGGCGCTTGACAGTCCAGAGTAGTTTGCTGACTTTTTCTTTCTTTCTTGATGAAAGAGAGAATATGTTGATCAGTTATGATGGCCAAGGCAGATGGCCACCCCATGTAAATATATGTTTGTAATATAACTTTTTCATATCTAGAGAGAGAGATCACTATGTTGGTGACAAGAAAAAGATCAATAAACTATTTTGAATTAGCTGATTAAAAAAATTGTATAAAACGGTACCATAAAAATCTCAAACATACATGCTTCTCCCCAACTCGGAGAATGACTACAAAATCGGGGGCGCAGAAGATCTCTAGACGCGCAGGGGTGGAGGTGGGGATGGAAGTGGGAGGAAAATGTGTTGTTTATGCGGAGCAGCGTGGCCGCCGGGAGACTATGATGATGCTGGAACGATGCTACATGATAAGCTTTTTTTGCCGATGAACTGTGGCAGATAAAGAAGAATGAAAATTCACGAAGCGGGCCTTCTAAAGTTGGTGACGTTAATTGAGTGCATCGTGTAAAAGCTTTCACTCAATAATGGATTGCTCGACACATTATTGTGGCCTGTCTCGTACCAGATTGCAAATGGTATGCACCCTGCTTTGTTCTAGTTCAATACGATGATATGTTTGTTGGTGCAACAAACCAACTCGTGTCACAAGGATTCCATTGGAACCAACTATGAACTGTTGGCTCGGCTCAGGTAAGTTCACATGTGAGGAGAGGGCTATTAATGATCTCAAGAAAAGAAATACTTAAAGGAACATTAAAGTAAGAAAATAATTTAAAAAAATCGAGGTGATATTTTCTACAAATGTGGAGTGTTACAATTACAATTAGACCACAACCTTTAAAAGAAGGCCCCTAAAACTGTACAAACAAATCATGAACCAAATTAGCACAGGTGTAAATTTAGTACAAGAATATTCTCTCCCGGTTTGACGAAAGCTATACGCAAGAATTGATTTCTAATAAGCACTCTTATCAATACAAGAAATTAAGATCATTTAAGAGAATTCCACATGGTTACAGTAGATGAAAAAACGAAATGCCCTACCCTACTTTCATTTTATACCTCAATAAGCTCAAGAACTATATGCAAACGGATTTTCTCCATTTCAACATGCGGCACAACGATTGCTTCTGTCACGCCTCAAGATCAAGAAAATTTGTTTGCAAGGGGACTACGAAGCAATGCCAAAACACCTCTTTACAGGGAGGAGCAAAGGCTGCATGAAGGTTGATGATGGTGGATGCGGCGGGGTCTCAGGATTTCTTTGTTGCGGAAGATGTTTCAAAAATGCTTTCACAGCCCCATCAACACCATCTTCCGATTGAATTGCCTTCGCTATCTCAACAGCTCGTTGCTTCACCTGCCGTCAATCAGAACCGGTTTGATTTGCAACTTTCAGGAACCTTTGTATTTTTAGGGAACTTTCGTAAGCTATATTGGAGAACACATTTCTCTGTCTTTTTTTGGTCACTTTAGGATAGTATTACAAGCTAGAATGGATATTGTTCAACACATTTTCTCCCGTTAGTTTTTCTAGAATCAGGTTCAAACGTAGATATTCTAGTCCAGACCACAGGTGTCTATATATCATTGTTAAGCATGTGCTAGTTTGCCTTCAACCCTAAAATGGAATATTGTTGTAAAATTTGGGAGGGAATCCTATCTACTCAGGATTACAACTTGTGGATCATGGATTCTTTTGCCATATGTCCGAGTCAAACACTTACTTCTTGAAGCACCATTTCTCGAATATCTGGAAGCTACCAAAAGACCAATTGAACAAAACGTTCTGGATTCTCAAAGCCCACAAAACCAGCATTTTAGCTTAGCCAGTCAGACGTAAATAATTAAACAAATGATTTTAAGTCATGAATCAAATTTTGCAACTTTCTTCATTCAAACTCAGAAGTGCCTAGGTCCTAACATTTAGCACAAAGATCGGCACATATAACTAACCTTGCATCAGAAGTAAGCAAGAAAAACACAGGGCCACTATTTTAATTTAGAACAGAGGATGCAAACTTAAGACTTAGAAGATCAAAAATTGATTTGAGATAAATGCTTGAAATCTGCTTTATAAATGCTGGACACAAACATTGCGATGTTAATGCATACGAGCACCTAGCAGAGAAATATTGCAACATTTACCTTTGGATCCAACATAAACTTAATTGCATCAACAAGTGCATGCAATTGTAATTGCTCCACAGGTACAGGTGGCGCTCCCAAGCCTCTAGCATGCACCATGCTGCCCCAAAAGAATTGATCACCAAAAAATGGTACAATGGTAGTGGGGCACTACAAATTTTAAGAGATACACGCTTAGCAGAATCGCAAATGCACACACATGGAGAGAGAGAGAGAGAGAGAGAGAGAGAGAGATACCGCAGCCTTAAGGCTGGCAGCTGTCGTTCCAGCACCACCATGGTGTACCTGCCAAGGAAAAAAGTAAGTACGAATACCAGCTATACTTCAAAAAATTAATCTTATTCTATTATTTACAAAGGTACTGAACACAACAATATCACGCTTCTCCACAGAAACAATATACATAGGGAAAATTATGGGCAAATTACATGAGAAACATTGGTGCCTAGGCACCCGAGACCCGACACTATAATCATCTGATACATGCATGTGATTAATATGAAATTTGGCATTTAAGCATGAAATGTTTCGTACACTTGATATATTTATGATATGTGAGTCTTCAATTTAGTTGAAATTAATTTGAATGAGTTAAATTCAAGTAAATTAAGAATTATTAAAGGAAAGTTTAATGTACATCCCTATTCCCCAGCAGGCCAGCAAGGTATAATTTATTTATAGTTTTTATATCCATGATGCAATAAATACAAGGGATTCAGTTTACACTACAACCATTCAATTAGATCACCATAAACCCCACATTTTATGTTCGCGATCATGAACATTATTGTAAATCATCTTTTACACCATCTAATCTCAAATTATTTTAAATTTATCCCAGAATTAGCAGTATAAATTATCACCTAAAATGTAACTCTCTACATTTAAAAAGTGCATAATGGTGAGTAGTGGTGCACTGGTGCTCTTACATTCGCTGAAATTACCAACCATTGTCATCCCATAAAATTCCCCTCCACCATCGCTAAAATTATATAATATATGACACGCTACCACCAATAAAATTACCCACCATATGCCACCATCACTAAAACTACCCACCATATGCCCCTCCCACACAAAATTACCCACCTATCCAAATGCCTTTGCAACACACGGGGCACGATGCAGTGGCATGACGTAGTTGGGTTAGCTGATGGTGTGAGCCAAACATATTGAATGTGACAATGTTGAAAGTAACATGATATTTGTTTCTAGCGAAGCACATGCATTTGTCTAGTTATACAAATAGTTTTGCTATCATTAAAGGTCACCCTTATCCATTTTATCCCCAAATTTTCCCACTAAGTTTTGCTACATGTTCATTTATGATAATGGATTGTTGCTAAATGATTATCAGGAAAAGGACAGCAATTCTTACCACAGCCTTGCATTGCACAAAGAGCCAGTCGTGTGGAACATTATCTATTACATGCACAAATTCCTTTGATTCTTCCACTGCAAAATGTCATAGTTTAAAATTGTAAAGGACATGAAATAGGGACATGCTAATATGTAAAGAACTACTATAATGAATGCTTACAGTTTCCGAGGCCACCCCAACCCTTGTTGATAATACCTCTCTGTCCAGTAATTTCTAGTGCTTCCACAATGATTCTTGTTAGCTTATCAGGCTCTGGAATCGGCTGAAATTGCCGAGTTATCAGTAATAGACTGTAACTGAGGAAACTTTTTGCCTAGTTATCAGTAATACTGTAACTGAGGAAACTTTTTAGCAACTAATTTATGAGGCAGGTTAGTATGCCCTAAATGTACAACTACGGTGATATTTTCTCTGAACAGAAGTGGACAATGATTTTTTTATGAGCATCATACAGTCAGGCATGCATAGATGAGAACATTAGACTGGCCATAGAACTCAGGGAAATCTTATCAAGATATTTAACAATATTAAAGCCTTTACCAATGAGGTAACATCTTCTTTGAAGACAATGCCTATTACATGTCAAACTAACTGTTGGCACAAAAAAAGAAAAATTACATGGTAGCTCCATCTAAGTAAGAAGACTGTCAGTTGTATTATCCAATCATCTTCTATAAAAGTAGAAAGACAAAAAAGCGACCTAGTTACGATGTGAAGGGGCCAAATTGATCCAACAAAGGAGGACCAAACATTCATTTAGCCAATTACATAATATGATTGAATTTATAGCATAATTGTTTGGCAGGAATATACAAAAAAGTAACAAAGACATTACATTAGTAACACAAAACCAGGACTTACGAGGCTACCAAAACCGATGTAAATGGGCTTTTCACCACTCTCAAGCCATTTCAAAAGGGGCTCCGGAGGCGTATAATTTGAGGCAAGATCAAGGAAGCAAAATCCAACAACATCAATTTTGGGTCCCCAGTCTGTAAAAGGAAGTCAATGTTATTTTTTCAGCACCAAACAATAGTTAACAGCAGTAATGAATTCCTTTGATTCACAGGATCTACTAATAATAACTGTGATTGGAGATAATTTATGATAATTGACTGATCCCAAAGTTTATATGGCCAGTTTATGCACCATAATCTTGGCAAGCTAATTAGCCTGCAAGCATGTGCATCACTATCCTTCTTATGAAATTGAGTACCATACAAAAAGTGCCAAGAGATACCGACCTTTTGGTTTTGGGACAAGGTATGGACTCCAGATATATGCATGAGGGATATCATTTGAGTACGCATGTGCACCATTTAGATATGTAACTGGTCTTAATTTCAGCTTCCTTTTCCGTAGATCATTTATGATATCCCTTATGCCAAGCCAGACAAAAGATTCAATAATCTGGTATGATAGCTGCAGCCAAAGTAAAAAAATTTAGATGTGCTACTGGACACCTCCTATAGATAATTCACACAAATCCTAAATTGCAAGTAGCTATTAGGTTGGGCAAATTGGCACTTAATGCATAATTATTTTAAACTTGACAGATTCAAAACCTATATTAGCGACAGTAGCAGTTCAAATTTTACATGATGTTTAGTCATCTTTCACTGCATTCCAAAAAAGATGATTTACATTAAATCATTTTCTTTTCTATTACTAATGTCTTCCTAAACCATCTCATGCATGGTTTATCACTTGCCAGTGATAATATATCTATTTGACCCCTGCCAACAGACGGGCAGTAGCAGGTGGCCAGCAGGCTAGTATCCGCAGGTTGCATGGCATGATCGCATATCAATGTAAAGACATGTCCACCCAGCACAACATGGATGGAGGCACAACAGGCAGAATGGTTTTTGTGACATCCTCTATTTTATCATATGAGGCTTCTATTTTACAAACCCTAAAATTAAATAATATGGAATTGTTATATATAAAACCTTAGTTAAAATTAATTTATTTTAGATTTAAATTCCAAAATCATAGTAACCACCTTGGTAAAATCTTTAAAAAATTCGGTAGAACACTAGACAACCTAATATGTTAGATATAATTTTGACATCTACTAGAAGATTGTAGGAGGAGTAGCTAGTTAGTAGCTATATAGGGATGTAGAAGCATCTCGAGCTACTAGTTCATATATAAACTAGATACTAGAAACATTTAGCTATTAATAGGACTAAAATATTAATAGCTAGATGTAGAATATTCTAGATATATGGGCTTAGCTTAGCATATAAATAGAACATGTAGGAGCACTTGTAAGCCAAGCTTGAGGACTAGTTCAATGTATACTTTAGCGTGAGCCTCAATTGCTTCCTAAGTGAACATTACTGTGAGATTTTGTGAGAGCTTTATTTGCTGTTTGTGTGAGCTCCTGGGCCAACATAATATAGCTATAGTTCAAATTTCAAGCCCAAACAAATAAGTTAGCTTATAATTATATGTGCATTGAGTTTCAGCTTACTAGCTACATAAAAGCCATGAAATCATTAGCAAACGAGGAAATCTTGTGCTCCAATTTTTATGGTAGTTTCTAAAATATTAAAACCGAATTAGGATTGAAACCCAAGTCAAAACCACAAGGATAACTCGATTTCCTAAATTTTGGGGCCCAAAGTCTATCCGGATTAGGAGTTTGCAGAGTACCTTCTACGGATAGGCAATGGAGTGATGTTCTGTTCGGTCCATGCTAACTACTTATTTATTAGTTGTGTAGGCCTCCGTTCTAACCTACCAAGTGATCGTGAAAGTGTTCAGTGCTACGTCGAAGATTCCAACGAAACTAGGATTAAAGCAATTACTAAGTGATATTCAAAGGATTACTATATTCAAACTTATATTTAATCATTGTATAAGATAGTCGGATCTTTTTCAACGGCAAATACATTTACCTATAAATGGTGCTAAGTGTCAAAGTGCACGTATTTTATTTATTTGTTATTCATATGTGGCAATTTTATTATTTTTGTATATAATATTAAGTATTACATTTTATAATATTTTTTTTAGTCTTATGTAACTCTTTTCGAAGGCTCTCATCTTGTTTGTTCAATCCAACCGAACTATATGAATCAAAGATAACCTAGAAACATACACCCGGTTTAAATCCTATCTGCACCAAAATTCCACCTCTACGTTGGGACCTCTAACTAACTTTGGTTCCTATCCGTATCGATGCTTATTTGTTTCCCTGAGTGCCTATAAAAACAATCGGACGGTTGGAAAATTTGGCGCAGAGGCCAGATTGAATACTGACACAAGGCATCGATCTGCTTGACAAACACCCAAGCAGCCAGGGCATCTGCCATCTGCTACGCAGTACGCACTACATTGATTGAGAAAAGGTATTCTTTCTTTTGACGCAAAAAACTTCATCATGGTTGGCTACCGCACGAGATTGGCAGCACAAAATAGAGTACAAGCGCTTCCTCCATCCCCTCCCTTCCCTGAGTACAACAGGTTCGTATTAATTTTTTTTATTCTTTATGTGCTGTTTGGATGAATAGTAGATCTTTTACACAGGTAGGTGCATTTTATTTTGGTGATATTAATTTTGAACATATGTACCAATCATGTTGGAATGTTCAAGCGAAAGTGGTTTGGAAGTATTAGAGAAATCAGAACTTATAGGACGCACTACATCCATCTGATTTTGAGCGATGAGTTTGTAAGTAAATGTTTATTTAAAAATGAATTAAACCAATTATTTATGCTTATTATTTTAAATGTTCCAAATATTTTTATAGGGGCAAATGTAACAATTAGTTATTCCTTTAATTAATTCTAAACAGGGAACAAAGATTGAGGCTTTTGCACACTTGCGACAAGCAGATCGTTTTAGTGCAATTTTACGCCCTGGTCTAATTTATGACTTTGAAGGTGTTGGTTTTCAACCTACGGATTGGCCACCTTCTCAGGTATTCTTTGCCATTAAATATGATTATACTCTTAGTCTTAGCTATCAGACAAAGGTAACGACGCCAGTTAGGCTTGTCGAATGGCCACCCATTCCAAGACACTTCATGGATTTCGATGAAGTGTACAAACGTCCAAACCGAACACTTGCTGGTAATGCTATACAATTAACCATTCGTAAAATCTCCATTACAGTAATTTTGTTCACGCATATGCTAGTATTTTAATTTGCTGCTTCATGCAGATATTATAGGTTTAATTGTTAGCATTGGTGACATCAACACACACATCACAAATGGTAGAAGGGTTCCAAGTCGGGATGTTGTTCTTATGGGTCTTCAGTATGATCTTATCATGCTAAACTATTGATTAACAATAAATTTATTGTTCTTCTTTAACATTGTCCCTACTCGATCAGCAAAAACCTGATTTTATTACGAGTCTGGGATGGCTTAGTCTCGCGCAACATTCATCGATGCCGTCGTGTAGAGGACAACTTCCAATGCTTCGCTGCTACGCTCGCGAGGATCAACAAGAATACTCGTAAGAAGTGTATACACCATATTTATCATTGATCCTAACATGGTGTGTATTTCGCATGTTTTTAACTTTTTGTTATTTGTTATTCATGAATAGTAAGCCTATCTAAGACGGATGAGTGAGATTTTTTTCAGTCCAAGCTCTCCTTATGCTGATGCGTTGGAAGGTAAATGTTTGTCCCATCTCAATATTAACGATATTTATTTCTTTTTTCTTTGTTAGAAAGTAAATTGTTTTTTCGGTCCATGCTAACTACTTATTTATTTGTTGTGTAGGCCTCCGTGCTAACCTACTAAGTGATCGTGAAAATGTTCGGCGCTACGTCGAAGATTCCAACGAAACTAGGATTAAAGCAATTACTAAGTGATATTCAAAGGATTACTATATTCAAACTTATTTAATCATTGTATAAGATAGTCGATTTTTTCATCGGCAAATACATTTATCTATAAATGGTGCGCTAAGTGTCAAAGTGCACGTATTTATTCATATGTGGCGACTTTATTATTTTTGTAACTCTTTTCGATGGCTCTCATCTTTTTTGTTCAATCCAACCGAACTATGAATCAAAGATAACCTAAAAACATACACCCGGTTCAAATCCTATCTGCACCAAAATTCCACCTCTACATTGGGACCTCTAACTAACTTTGGTTCCTATCCGTATCGGTGCTTATCTGTTTGCCCGAGTTCCTGTAAAAACAATCGGACGGGCCGGAAAATTTGGCGCAGAGGCCTGATCGAATACTGACACATGGCATCGATCTGCTTGACAAACACCCAAGCAGCTAGGGCATCTTCCATCTGCTACGCAGTATATTGATTGAGAAAGAGAAACTTTAGAAAACGGACGACCGTCCCAGACATTTGGGACAGAGGAGGCATTCCACCCAGCTCCACCCAACCCCGCAACCCGTGCCCCTCGCGCTCCACCTTCTTCTCCTTCCTCCGCCCTGACCCCGCCCGCCTCACCACCGGTTTCCTCGGCGGTGGCGACGACCACGACGGAGGTCGCGGCGTAGAGCGGGCCTGCCACGGCGCCGCCGACGATCTGGCCGTGCGGGCCGGCGAGCGAGATGGAGAGGCATGTACATGCGGTTTGGACCAGAGAGACGGCGCTAGGCGGCACGAGGAGAGGAGCAAGGGCGGCGGCTCGGCACGGCAATGCGACGGCGCACGGCGACGGCACCGAAGGCGTCGGCGGCGGGTGGAGAACCAGAGGGGGAGAGAGCGAAAGGGGAGGGACCGAGAGAGAGAGAAGGGGAGCGGCAACCGGCTACTGGGAGAGAGAGGAGGGAAAGGAGACCGGCGGCGGCGGCAGGGAGATGGCGCGGCGGCAGAAGACCGGCAGCGACGGGGTAGGCGCGGCAGCTTAGCACGGCAAATTAGCAATTTGGGCTTGTGTCATGTAGTTTCAGCTTGTGCCATGTAGTTTCAGAAAAAAAATTCATGTAGTTTCAGGTTGTGTCATGTAGTTCTAGGTTGTGCCATGTAGTTTCAGAAAAAAATTCATATAGTTTTAGGTTGTGTCATGTAGTTTCATCTTGTGTCATGTAGTTTCAGAAAAAAATTCATATAGTTTTCACGTTGTCATGTAGTTTCATCTTGTGTCATGTAGTTTCAACTTGTGTCATATTGGTTCAGGTTGTGTCATGTAGTTTCAGCTTGTGTCATGGTCATCCGTCCCAAGACTCCTGGACGGACGTCCGTCTTATATGGGCTCCCATTGAGAAAAGGTATTGAATCATCTCCGCCTCTCTGTTAGCACCGTATTCCTCTCTCTGTCCTCCCTCAGCTTCTCCATCCACGCGCAAAGCTACTGGACGAGGCCCTCTTCTTCAGCCTGGCGCGGACAGAGACGGCACCGCCACCTCCTTGTTCATCCGTTGTCATTAAATAATATATGCGACTCCGCATCTCAACTTCTGCATGTTTAATATTTAATATGCCGCGAGTAATTTTTTTCATATCATCATAAGGTCAAGCCAAACTCTTGAGCTGTTCTGACTCCACGGAAGGAGGATCTTCTTCGAATACCACCGATCTATCCTATGTTACAGGCATTTGTCGAGTCGGTATGTACAAATTATTTGTCGAGTTCTATATTTCCTCTAATTGCATATGCATGTTTTTTATAATGCCAACGTGTTGAATCTAGATTTGTCATCTGTAGCTATGAAAAAATTTTATGAAGTCGCGATGTGTGCGACAACGATGCATCTTTTAGGGGTGAACTATGGAAACATAGATAATGTACTTCTCGTGAAGGCGGAAGGACTTGTGATATTCAATCCAGTCTTCAACTGCACGATGGTGGTGCACGCGAAGACTAACGCAAAAGGTGGCTTCAAATTTGCCGTCCACTATGACGGCGATTTATGTGTCGCTTTCTACTCTAGATATCGCTGAAGAACTTCAGAACACTAGAGAAAGTTTTGGACATGTCAATGTAACTTTCCGTCGAGTACATCGAATAATTCCATTCAATGGTGTTGCTTCCGATCCATGCACCGCCACTCCTGTTGTGGAAAAGCCGTCTGTTGGAGAGATAAGAAATAGTACGGGCATGCGTAGTGCTACAGCTGAGCATCTAAATATATGGCTAGTAATTTCGGAATTATGGCGTATCCTCAAAATGGTATGTATATTATCATTTTATTCACTTGTGGATTTCTTGCATTGCGTTTAACATACATCTACTTACATACTCCCTCCTTTCCAGTATGTAAGTCATAATTTGATTTTCATGAATAACAAGGAGACCATGTACAGCACTTGTGATTCCTGATTTGCCCCTAATTAATGAGATGATTTTTTATCAGCGCTCATGCAGGGGAAGGAAATATCAGCGCAAGGAAATAATGCGATTCTAGAATTAATTAGTTTCCTACACAGCGAAGGGTATTTCTGGAACTTCTGAACGGTCAATGCAGTTGCGTCTTATAGATTGGAAAAAAAGTGAAAACAAATTATGCCTTACATACTGGAAAGGAGGAAGTATTTGATACGTGCAGTATCACGAAAGATAGGAAAGACCATGGTCGACCTACTAGGAGTGGAGTATGGCACGGTTGATAACGTGCTTCTAATAAAAGTACAAGGGGTTGCACAATACAATCATGTGTTTAATGCAACGCGAGTCACGGAAGAATAGGGGAGGATTTCGTTGTGCTGTTCATTTCAATGGAGACATCTTTGTATCCATCCGGTCATCAGATGTTGCCGATGACCTTGAAGATACAAAAGAAAGCTTTGGCATGGTAGATGTGGCATTCAAGCGTATCCATTGTCTACATTCTTTTGAAGATGCAGATTTGGATCCATGCAACTCAAGTCCAATTGTGTCACAACCTTCAATTGGGATGATGAGGAATAAGAGGAAGCATCGTTTTAGTATCTAAATTTACATTCTTTAATTTTTGGATCATGTTTCATTTTGAAGCATAACTAACCGTTGATGCCTATTAGTTAATCACTTTATTTTTTGGTTCACAATTCATATATTTACGATTCAAATGGGCATGCTTGATGAGACCTTTTTATATGTGATTGATATTCACAACCACATGCTTGCATTTTGTGACTATCATGTCATAATGCTTATGTGATTTAGTATTTTTATTTCTTCCGATGGTTCCTAAATTTGGTCATAGTGTTAGGTGATTTAGTATTTCTACTTCTTTAGTTGGTTACTAAATTTGGTTACTGTGGTGGTTGGTGACCAATAATTTTTATGTCAAATAATGTTTCAACCTAAACGATCCAAGCTACAACATGTCATGTGCTACACTCTCGATCTTTCCTGCAAATCACCCTTCTTGCTTATATTTTTGTCTACGAATTATTGTTTCCTTTCATCCCTTTATGGTCCGTGGCAGAGCACGGGCATTTTACTAATACATATAATATGTCATCACACATCTGCTAATAATATCATGAAAAAAGTCTACATAAACATTTAAAGGCAATGTTATTAGATAAACACAAACCTAAAAGGCTAAATCCAGTATTTAATGTGGAAGATTACAAATAGCATGTTTTTTATATTAATGTATTTGAAGCTTAGAGCATCTCAAAACCACAGTTTCCAATGTAACAGGCATGAAAGACCATAGTTTTTCACACTTTAGTAAAACCATGATGTTTTTGGTAATTATAATATTACTACAATATTTTGTTCAAAAACTAGTTTTCCCAAACTAATCGTCTGACATCAAACCTATGCAAATGCTACTATGCTAGCTATTCCATTTTTCATGTACGCATTTTTTGGAAACTGTATTTGACATAAACCGATATAATCGGGTTGATACATTATTATGAGATCTTATGAAACCCAGCGCATTATTCAGAGCAAGACCTTTTTAGCACTGAATTATGCCATAGAAGCTCAAAGGAGAAGATATAGAGATCAATGTAGCAAAGAAGAATACTGAATGCATACATGCATCTGCATACTGGGCTAGATATCAATATGTGATGACTATGATCTAGCGATAAGGCATAATTAGATTTGAAAAAAAAGAGTCATGATTGGATTTTTTTTACAGTAAAAAAAATACTGTAGTATTGGGCACACTGAGGTTTAATAAGACAACAGTGATTGCCATACTTCAACACATCAAAGTTTTTATATCATGTCTAAAAGCATACAATGTCCCCAAACAGGCAAGGTTTTCTCTTTTCCCTACAGGCATTTAAGATATGGAACAATAATAAAATTAACTTACTCTATACCCTGCAGGTTGCTTTACACGAGAGAATGGATGTGGAAATTCACAAGTAGGCCTGACAATTAGATTATATATCATTCAGCAAAATGCTTAATGGGAAGACAGCAGAAAAGCCAGACATGTGCACACGCATGCATGCACACTCACAGATTGAGAAAGAAAACTCACGTCCATGGCATTGTGAAAATTATATGAATCGGTACCTTCAGAGCCTCTGCTACATGTACATGCCCTGGACAGATATTCATTTAGGAGAATAGTTAAACAAAGATATGATCTAATAGTAATAACAAAATCCACAGGCTGGCCATAGAATATTGTAGTGAATACAAAACCATCTATATAAATTATAATGAAACCAAAACGATGCCAATAAACCTGGAGAATGGCACTATTCCACTAAGCAGAAACAAAGCCATGCACTAAAAGTGTACTTGCCCAAAACCAAGATCATGGCTCACGAATTCACTTCATTTATAAAAATTACAAGGAATCAAAGGTAGAACTGTGAAAAGCATAAATATATTACCATAAGCTGCTGGATTAGCTATTATAGCATCTGCATTGAAAGGAATGCCGGTATCAGTGTTTGGATCCTTGCAAGCAGGAAGCAGGGAGAATATTATCTCTCTAATCTCCTTCCGTTGGACAGGAATTTCGGACGCGGTTGCAGGCAGAAACCCTTTATTCTTAACCATGTCTGCTCAAATTACCAGCCGAATACTGTTATGCATGATCTAGTAATAGCTGGCTCTTTAAAACTGAGAAGTGCACAAGAATTTTGAGGTGTGGGATTCACATACATCCAGCAAGAAGTTTCGGGTCTCCACCTAGCGGATAAAACTCCAGTCCAGCAGTCATCACGAATTCTTTAAAGTTGCCATGAGTTGCAAGTCTTACACGATGTCCATAGTTCTGCAATGGAAGTAAATGTTACTGCAACTTGTGTGCGCCTCTGTGTGTGTGTTTGTGTGTAAAAATTGGCCTTCTATACTGGCAGTGAACAATTAGCATGTTGCAGTTCGACTGATCAAAAGTCCACGCAATCAAGAAAATACATATTCAACCACATTAGAATACAATGTTCAAAAGTAGCAAAGTGTGGGTGGAATTGGTCTGTTTAAGAGCCCATACTTAACAGTTTTTTTTTCTTTTTTTATTATCTTTTTAAACACTTCTAATTGTTTATGCCGTTTCATCAAAATCTAGTCAAAAGTAGAACATTCTCAATACCGGCTTCAATCATCAGTTTCAGCTTTTCAAAGCCAATGTTCAAAACAGTCAAAGTTCAGCTTTTCAAAGCAAATGTTCAACTACCACAATTACCTTTTACCCTTGAAATTGCTTCAAGGAGGTCAATACTCAGGACCCATGACTCTCATACCATGTTTAATTTCATGCAATAATCATTCATCCAAAGCTTAAAAATTGAGGAAAAATGAACAATCTACTCGCATTTCAACCCATTGAATATACTATATAATAAATAGAACATCAAAAGATATGAATAAAATGCAAACCTGCAACCGTTTTCCTATAGCTATAAATGGTTGAACATCTCCTCTAGTACCAACAATGAGCATAACAATTTGCATAGGAGGCCTGTGCAGATCTGATGCTTCCAATGGTTCCCCACCAGAGGCTTCATTGCAGTAATCCTCTGGAGAAAGATCAAGTGAAGCAGCCTCAGTATTAGAGGGGATATCAACAACTACAGTTCCATCATCTTTCAGTGTAGCCATTCGACTTAACAATTTCAGCTGCAACGAGCACATAACTGGATCACAATCATAGAAAACATGCCATTTGTTAGAGAAAGAAAAAATTAATGCTGAAGAAGGAAGCAGTTCAGCCGCAATTGATACGTTAATGGATCTCAGCAGTAGAGTGTGTCATTTGTTAACAAGCTTAAAAGATTGGATTTTTTTCAAACAAACTGAGTGCTACTCTCTCTGTTAAACATCAGTAGTCCAACATCACTAAACAAGGAGTCACAAAATCTTAGAAATAATTATTAATGTTGTACCATGTGTACCCCTAATTAATGGTATGGCATCCATTCATACCTGTAATAAGGGGCGGCTCTTGAGCTGTAACATATCTGATTATCTATGAATGTTAGGTTGTGCATTTGAAAAGCTAATTTTTTTGTCTTACTGATCCTACACCTCAGTTTTAAAGAATCATGAAGCAACTAACGAAAGCTTTATAAAAAATTTGGGAACTAAGCGGAACAACTTCTCAAATTCGCTTCTACAAGCTCTCAAAATTCACACATTTGAGCATTTTAGCAGATAATCAGATACATTATGTCTCGAGAATGGCCCCTAATGAGACCATTCATCCAACAACCCCTTTTACAACATTAAAGCAGAGGCAAAAGAGTAAAAATGCTGAAATGACCGTACCACAAATTTCCTAATCGTATTAGTATTGTGAAACAACAATTCCAAGAAATTAGATTTATATCGTGAAACGGATGGAATAACATTAGTACTCCCTCCGGTCACAAATATTTGATGTTTTAGATACCTGTTAGCCAAAGTTTGAAACTTGAGCCACTGATATCTTTTTAATTAATCAAATTGTGTATATTAAAAATATATATGTAGATTCGTCTCAAAACGTACTTCAATAAAATTATAGTTTTATTGGGTTTCCAAAATAATAATAGTGGTCAAAGTTACATCTTGGAGACTGTGCAGAGTAAAAAAAATCAAATATTTGTGCCTGGAGGGAGTAATTAGTGACTAGAATTAGGAATATGAGTCCTAGACATCAAATTAGGAAGGTATAAGTTGTTTGAGATGTTCCTTACAGATTACATCTATTTGTCCCCATAAAAGGGTTAATTTCATATCTGT
This sequence comes from Raddia distichophylla, assembly GCA_005191435.1. NCBI lineage: Eukaryota > Viridiplantae > Streptophyta > Magnoliopsida > Poales > Poaceae > Raddia > Raddia distichophylla. The sequence continues at coordinate 1,619,425 of SPJY01020745.1, forward strand.
TCTAATCAATCAATGGATAAAGTATAAACATATGTTTTCAGTCTGTCGCTCTGCCATGTTAGGCCATGTACAATGCAAGGTGCTTATGCACCAGTGCTTAAGGAGAGAGAATGCTACACGTCACTAAGCACCTAAGCTAAAAAGTTAGATTACAATGCAAGTAAGCTTATACAGGTGTTTATATTTTATAACTTGCACTAAGCACCCTCTAAGCATTGATGCTTAGTTAAGCATCTCTCTTCCTCATTTAAGCACCTGATGCTATGCTATGTGACAAACTAACAGTTTTCTTTTTTTAGCATCTCTCTAAACACCTGCATTGTACATGGCCTTAGGAATATCCTATCATTGTTCCTCAAACCTGTGCCCAACCAACCACCAAAGAACATACTTCATATTAATTTTGAAACAAGTTTGACCAGCCATAATGATTCCAGTCACTAGTATTTAGTAGTTTATGTCCTTTATTTTGCAATTATGCTAATGCACAATGGTTTTCAGAACTAGGAAAAAATCACACTATTCATTATGTCTTCTGTACAATGCTGCATAAAAATGTGTAATTTAGTAGCGATTGCTGAAATAATTATATGTTTTTATCATACGTGAATAAACAATGAAACCACAAGAGCATGATCTAGCACAGATGAAAAATTAACTTACCTTCTTTTCAATAGAGATCTTTTTATCCAATATTCTTGATACTTTTGTGCTTTCTTTGGTTTCCGTGCTTTCAGAATTTGATAGGTCTGAAGATGTCTCAGAGCATTCAACATTGTCCATTTCTCTGGGACTAGTACCCTCAGTTCGTAGGCAATAAGGGTTGAACACTGAAAGAATAAAATATTAAACAGTTACATAACCAATAAACTCAAGCGTCTTGGTGGTACATTTGGAAAAATAATGTAACTTCAAGTCTTCAAAGCTGATTGGAAGTTCTATCTGGTACCAATGGAACCAGTCTAAGTCATAGTAAGGAATCCATGACTAATGCAACATAAATAGAACATGATGCTTGGAAGTTCTGATATATGCCCTGTAGAATTGACCTTATCTACCAGAATTCTAACATTGCATTGTGATCTTACTAACCACAATTTTAATTTATTAATTATTACTCTCTCTGTCATACAAAGAATGCATTTCTGGTTTTTCTCAGACAGATTAGTGTGAAAGGCAAATGACTAATCTGCCCCTAATTAATTACATGCACAAGCGTGCTGCTGCTTTGGTTCCCAAAATAATTAAATGTGCATGCGTCTCCTTTGGTGGGGAACGGATATAGAGAGAGATGGGAGTGGGGGAGTTAATCGGCTGCCTCTTTTTTGATGGGCCCCACGTCTAAACATGCACTCTTTGTGAGATAATTTTTGAACACTAAAAATGCACTCTTTGTAGGACAGAGGGAGTACCTAAGAATGTGGATGGGAACAAAATCATGATGTAAACCAAGAAATGTATTGATGAATTGAAATCAAAATGTACTACAAATCACATAGCTAAGAATGAAAAAGATATTGTTATAAAGGATCCGTTGGTGAAACAACAATTTTTGTGGGAAACCTCATTGGCACATTCCACTGATACAACTGTAAGGTGACATGTACCACCAGAAAAAGGAAAATAGGAACAAGAAAAAAGGAAAAAGGAAAAGGTGGCCCTTTTAAGCCTGGGGCCACAAAATGTCAAATTCTTTGCAACTATTCGGTCAAAGGAATGAAGAGAACCAGACATTGAAATTTTCCTACAGCACGAATCTGTCCACTTCCCCATGTACCTTTTTTCCCCTGCACTCAAACACAAGGGGAAAAAAACACGAAGTCTATCCTTCATCTATTCTTCCGTCGTCTATTACGACCAAAGGGAAAAAATTGCAAGCCTGACCGCAGCAAAGTTCACCAGAACCAAGCAATAAGCCCGGATAAACACTACCGCGTGGCTGGGAATGATTGATCGCTAGACCGTAGAGTTTCACACAGTGAAGGCCATTCCTCTGCGCCTCTTCCACCATCCGGACATGGAAAAAAAAAACCTACCGCGACAGGGATGATACCACATTATAGGCAACGAGCACTTGAAAAAGGAGCGGACGAGGACAAGCAAGGACGTCGTTAGAAGCATCTAGAAGCTTAACCAGTTAAGCAGAGTGGGACGGAGAAGCGGGAGAGGAGAAGGGGGCAGTCACCGGAAGAGGAGCCCATGCCCACGCCGACTCCGACGCCCTCCCTCGCGCCGGCGGCGGCCTCCTCCATCGTCCACTCCGTAGCCTTCGAGAAGCTTCCCACCCTCCGCAGAGCACTCTAGAACTAGAAGAGCCCGCACGGCACCGGAGCCCGGAGCCCGGAGGAGAGGGAGGGGAGGGGAGGAGGCGAGGAGGCGGAAGTGGGGGAAGGCGGAGGCTTCTCCGGGTCCGGGAAGAGGAGGGGGGAGGCCATTGGGTGCGCGCGGCGCGGGGACACGTGGCGGGATCGGGGGGACGGGGACGCGCGGGTGGACGGTTGGGATCGGGCTGACGGGCTCAGCGTGGGGGGTTACGCTTGGCGCTGAAATAGTTGACCGACCGACCGACCGCCTCGTTGTCGAGACTCGAGACTCGAGAGCCGAACAATTCGTGGGGCCGGGCTCCGCTGGAACGAGGTGATCATGGTCGCCGGCCGGTAATGTTGGGTGTAGGATCGGTCTAGGGTGCCGGCAAGCACAGGAGGAATACCTTATGGAAGCAGCTACTTGCACATGAGTCTAATAAAACTATAGAGTGAACGCGCTGCGCTGCGTGGTCTTGTTGAGAGAAATGACATGGTGTTATGATACTATAGTGTATGTTCTTATACTTTAATATGATAATTTATCAGTATATTTAAATGATATATTTCGTATTACATAGCTGTGGCAATGATCGTTGCAATAGCGGTTGTTTTACTGTTGTAATGACGATAACAGCTTCTATATTGTTGCAGAACGGAGGTGCTATTTATATATAAAAAAGAGGGGAAAAAGAAGTCACCATGTTCGTCCACATCATCTAATTTATTTCAGCCGTTTGGTCAGTGGTGGGACCAAATTATAACGGCTAAGATTAATTAAATAAATTCTTACATAAATAAAGAAAAAATAAAAGATCTATGCCGTTGATTTTGTGGGGCCGGATTATAACGGCGTAGAATAAAAGAAGAATATTAAAAAAATTCAAATTAAATACTAAAGATGATATAATATGATTGAAAGAAAATGTTAGAAATTCATATTAAATATTAAAGTTGATATAATATATTAGAGATAAACTCTAAATCTGATCTGGTATGTTAAAGATAGATTATGAGTTAAAGATGAACATTGTATATCAAAATAAATCTAGTCGCGTGAATGCGCGGACCACCTTGCTCGTAATAGTTTATATAACATGTTGTTTATATGGTTTTTTTGTTAACAATAAGAAATATGAGCGGTTATAAATTTGTTGTGTGTTGTATTAAAATGTGGATTCGAAGCTGTAATGAAATTTTTGGAAAAGGCGAAAATTTAAATAATGATGTAACTTTATTTATATTGTTAATGTCATTAACAAATAATTATTTTAAAAAAACTGTATGAGCAATTAATTATATATATTTTGTTATCCTTTTGCTGTAGCCGTTTTTCTAAAAGAATTGTGAATATTGCATTAGACGATTTGCTGTGTGCAGGAAGCCTCACCACATGACCTTTTTTAACTTGTTTAAGCGGTGCGTTGCTGTTTAATGCAGCCCATGAGATTGGAAGGCGGCAACGGCTAAGCACGTCGTAATCGACGGAAGCACACGAATGGCACGGTTCAGTAATTCGGCGGAACAGCAGGTGTATCTATGAAGAGCAAAAGGTCCATTGTGTGGTACGGGACAAATACGGAGGGCTGGATTGCAAGTACGCACATCCACAACAACAACACAAAGGACCAAAACAAATAAGAGGAGGATAACCGTGCAAAACATAGGAAGCACAAGGGACTTTTTGCAATACCACCAAGACCAGCAGGTAGCAGCACGTGTGTCAGGAGGGCAAACGACGCGTCAGGGCGTACAGGCGGAGGTCCAAAATTAGGTGAAGCAAGCTCGCGTGGGTGGAACAGGAGTGTTGATATAAAGCGGGGGACGGCGACGATAAGCAGGCAACGTGGACAGCCCGACGGCTATGCTTATAGAAGCGCTACGAGCTATATAGCATAGTAGAATACGTTGACATCAGAGAATGTTGACACCAAATGATAAAATTAGCCCAAGTGCATAGTCGGCTAAAAAAAGAAGATAGTCAACTTTACGGCATCCGCTTCGAGATAGGCTTGTATCTAACTTAGTGTTAGAGATGATAGATTTTCTTTTCTAGTTATTTTTGAATTTATTTTGTAGTCGGTCCGTGTCAACGTAGGTTTTTAACACTATAACTAAACCCCTTCAATCTGTAGTTTGCATCTATCTTTCGCAAGTATTAATGTCCCGACTTATTTCAATCTAATACTGTGGTTATCTCGTGAGTAACAATCTGGTTTTCATTTTTTTCTCATATTTACGTGTCTAGAAGTTACTAAGTAGTTTACTATTCAGTAGGTTTTAGATCTTTTATCTCGCTCATGCTATCGGCTTCTTTGTTAACCAGTAGATTTTCAAGCTGATCATTGCAAACGCAAGGGTCTGTATTGTTTGCATTAGACGATTTGCTGTGTGCACGAAGCCTCACCACGTGGCCTTTTTTTACCTCGGTGACTGTTTAAGCGGTGCGTTGTTGTTTAATGTAGCCCATGAGATTGGAAGGCGCAGCGGCTAAGCACGTCATAATCGACGGAAGCACATGAATGGCACGGTTCGGTAATTCGGCGGAACAGCAGGTGTATCTATGAAGAGCAAAAGGGCCCCTGTGTGGTACGGGACAAATACGGAGGGCTGGATTGCAAGTACGCACATCCACAACAATAACACGAAGGACCAAAACAAATAAGAGGAGGATAATCGTGCAAAACATAGGAAGCACAAGGGCCTTTTTGCAATACCACCAAGACCAAGCAGCAGCACGTGTGTCGGGAGGGCAAAGACACGTCAGGGCGTACAGGTGCAGGTCCAAAATTAGGTGAAGCAAGCTCGCGTGGGCTGAACAGGAGCGTTGATACGAAGCGGGGGACGGCGACGATAAGCAGGCAACGTGGACAGCCCGACGGCTATGCTTATAGAAGCGCTACGAGCTATATAGCATAGTAGAATACGTTGACATCAGAGAATGTTGACACCAAATGATAAAATTAGCCCAAGTGCATAGTCGGCTAAAAAAAGAAGATAGTCAACTTTACGGCATCCGCTTCGAGATAGGCTTGTATCTAACTTAGTGTTAGAGATGATAGATTTTCTTTTCTAGTTATTTTTGAATTTATTTTGTAGTCGGTCCGTGTCAACGTAGGTTTTTAACACTATAACTAAACCCCTTCAATCTGTAGTTTGCATCTATCTTTCGCAAGTATTAATGTCCCGACTTATTTCAATCTAATACTGTGGTTATCTCGTGAGTAAACAATTTGGTTTTCATTTTTTTCTCATATTTACGTGTCTAGAAGTTACTAAGTAGTTTACTATTCAGTAGGTTTTAGATCTTTTATCTCGCTCATGCTATCGGCTTCTTTGTTAACCAGTAGATTTTCAAGCTGATCATTGCAAACGCAAGGGTCTGTATTGTTAATCGACACAATTGTTGATATTTGTGTCTAAGTCGATCAGAGAATTTTATTGTTTTCTTGTCAATTTCAGATCAAATTGGTTGGCACACATTGAACCTATATATTTGTGAAGAACCGAGCTAGGCGGCTAGAGGACACAAATTTTCGACGCTACCGATTTCACCAAAACCCTAACAATTTGACAACTATGTATACTCGTTACTTGTTTGGATGCGAACCATGAAATAAGTGGGAATTTTGAAATCACAATCCTGATTGTTAAGTGTCCAAATAATGAGAAATCAATTCAAAATTGCTTTTAGAATACAGATCAAGCCAAAACATTAAAGTTACTTTCTGAAAAGACAAACGTAGATTACAAAAAACTTGTCTGGTAAAAAATGAGTGGTTCCTGCTGTTGTAAGGTTCCAGAACTTTTTAAACTTCTTTTACACCCATGTCGGTAAGTCGTGATGTTCTCCTACAAATTTTAGCATCAAAATCTATCTATAGAAAATAAGAAATGCCGTGCAACAAGAATTGTCGATATCAACTTCATAGCTCCCAAATGGGAAACCAACGGAATTCAATTTTTTACTTCAAATGGGTATATGAGTCACGCATCTTTTCCAACAGGAATCACCCCAAAACGATTTTTGTATACTTTTTAAAAATAAAACATTGATTGCTGCATGGATAAAAGTTTCTGGACAGATTTGCAACAATTCAAAAACTTGATATCTTGCCTCTCATATAGTTGCAAAGATTGTGACAAATCATATTAGCAATCTTAAGGCATCATAGACCATCAAGAATCAGTAAGAAATCACCCAAGTTCATCTCCAAATAAGAGCTACGAAAGGTAACAAAAATAAGAAAAAATATAAGCAAATCAACACAAGATGTTTATGAAGAATAAAGATTTCATTGCATAGAAGTTACGGTATTGTAAACCACACTCTATGTGGTCACAAGCACTCTAGGTGCCACCATTATACACCCAACTCACCCTCTATTTCTGAAAGTTTCATCTCTAAGGGGCTCCCCTCCCCTCTATTTATAGCCCAAGGGTGAGATGTCATAAACCGTAAAGCCCATCTTTACCCTTTATTTGAGGATGAGTGGTGTACAACTCACAGACTAAACAACACACTCCCATAGAGTAATATTCTCCACATATTACTTTGGAAAATATTCTCGCAGTTTCATCGGTCGCCAGCCCACTGGTGGACCCACCGAACAGATCAACTTCGCCACCAAGTAACCGACGCGCCAGCCTCCAGTTGTCCCGACCTCCTTACTATGGCGAATCTTATCGAGGACACCACCTTATTTGACCACCAAATCATCAAACCTGGTCGCCTGCACGCCTCCGAATGCACTAGCCTCCAGCTGTTCCCACGAAGCATCAGCCATGTACTCGCCGATACCTGCATCATAGAGGTGAACACACACAAAAACAATACAACTTATCTCTTCTGCAAAGTTAGTCCATCATGCGATCATCAACATTGAATCCCGTGCTCAAAACCGATATCACCGTGTCAAAACGCACTTAGCATAACCGGACAGGCCGGGACTAATCCAAAATCTCAGCAAAATCCAACAATGTCTTAACAAGACAACTTCAAAATCGATTCAAATTCATTCTTATCACATATATTCATCATCACACAAGGGACTCTCCACATGGGTCTCAACAATTTGGTACCGTTAGGAGGCAGGTCCGTCCTTGGTTCACATGTGTGGTGAATTCTGGTTTGTACTGCAATTTTGTACCTATTAATTCTAAAATTAACTTGGAAGCCTAGAATTTGATTTTAGGTATATGAGCTTCCATAATATGCAAATCTTAGACCTAGCTCACCTTTCGAAGCTGCATATTAATGGTTTATTTTTTAGCAAAGAGTTGTTTTCATTTTTCTGCATTGTTATAATTATAATATGGCCAGTAGACCAAAAATAGTTATAAAAAATTCATAAAAATGCTAGAAAATTTGTGGGCATCATTATGTTCTTTATGGCTCGATTTTCCTGGCACTGTATGGTTGGATTATAATTTATTGACCTGCAGTTCCTGAATTATTAGAAACTGCTGAGATTGCTAGGAAATTATGGGAAGCTTAATGACTCCTGTAGAGTTTGGGTTTGCTCATGCTGAGTAGTTTGCATCTTTTGTTTGATTGTTTTGCATTGGAAGTTTATTTCCCTTATGCCATAATAATGGTCTGAGTTGTTCTTTTCTAGCTTCTCTCCTATATTATAGTTAGTTCTCTAAGTAAATGCTAAATAGACATGGTGCCTGAAGCATATGTCTTACCTGTCATAAGCAATCTTGCATGGAATAAAATCAGATTAATGTATGCCAGAACAAAATATATTTTTATACTTGTCTTGGTGAAGAGTGTTTCTACTCAACACCGTCTCAAGTGCATATATGTTCTGAAGACATGAATTGTGGAAATATGTCCTGCAGACATGAATAATGAGAATATGTTCTGAAGACAAATGTTTTCCCTTGTTTACGCTAGAGAAAATTTTCTGCCCATATGTCCATCCCCAAAGAATTAACTTAGCCTATACCAGCAGTTTACAGTCCTCCTCCGATGTGGTGTTACTAACCAGTTGTTCAAGGTGTCTAAGGTGTAACCTGAAGTTATAAACTATATATTGGTTTCACGACAACAAAAATTACACTCCTGTAGCAGTATAGTTATAAGGTGAAAAGAGGGAGAGAATTGGGTTTGTGCATGTAAAGGCAAGATTATGCAACAGAAGTGTAGATTAGATTATGCACCAGAAGTGCGAACGAATAGGTTGGTGATTGTAAATTTTGTTAAAATTAAATGGACAATGGACATTAATTTGTTCTAGTAGTTAAGAGATTGCGATTCTTTCCATATGGTTAATTTGGGACATAGTTGGTTCCGACGGACGTGAGCAATCCAACGTGATCATGCGGACGCCCTACGCATGTGTAGCCTAGGCGCAGCCGGAAGCAATTACCTGAAGTACTATGCAAATTATGGCCTGCAATCATATTAGTTTTGCAATTGCATTATGACTCGAAGTCATATTGGTTTGCCTGAAGCAAAATAATCCCAAATACGAGATAATTGTCCATTTGAATAAGTGACTTTTAAAGATTGTAGCGGGACTACATCTATATTGTCACTAGCGCCTGAATTCGCTAAAACATGTCTCAAGTCATGTGTTATTGGAATACAATCACACCTTCGTAAAGTTATTTGGCATACATGTAGTATTTATTGTGTTCCTGTAGAATAGTAAAGTTTCCATGCAAATTATTGCTCTTGTCGCGTTTATATTAAACATGAAGTTTAATTAGATGTATGGTATGAGTGATTGGGCAATGGTAAAAAAATTAGACTTTACAACCCACAATTTGATCAGATGATCAGTTGCCCCGCACGGGTCCGCCGCCCCAGTTGGGTGTGCGGCAACATATCACAGGCATGCCATCTAGCGCGGGCATATGATAGCTCAGAGCAAATGCATGGCAAAGAGAATATATAAGTTTAAGCTCACTACATATAGATGATTAGCCCCAAATGGTAATGCGTGAAATCGAGATATTTCCCAAATAATATCACCACCGAGCATGCACTTTTGAGCTCCCACCTGTCGTTAGGGACTATGGACCTGTAGTTCCATTTGTCTTGTACTCATGAAAGGGGATTTTGTAAGCTTGCTTTTGTAAAAACCAGATCTCGGCATTAGGGGAGAGAATTACTAATGTTTTGTACAAATGCCTATTGAAAGGACCGAGATGACGCCTAGAGGGGGGGTGAATAGGCGTGACCACCAAATTCAAACTTCAACGGCGCTGCGGAAGTAGGTTCGGACTGTCCGTGACACCCCTCGGACAGTCCGAACTCAAATGTGAAGAAACCTCCCCAAAGTCTCCGGAAATGTCCTGCACAACTCAAACAACAAGATACCAAGTGCAATAACACAGAAACACGAGAGAGGTATCCCTCAAGCACAAGATAGCAAATAAATTAGATCTAGCAAGAGAGAAACTCAAACCAAATAAGAAGATAGACGCAAGGAGTTTTATCCCGAAGTTCAGATCTTTGAGGAGATCCTACTCTCCGTTGAGGTAGGCTCAACACCGTAGAGCCCGAGTCTCACTAGACTCTATTCCTCTCGGATTTGTGCCAAAGCACTCACCGAAAATCACTTTGATTCCTTTCCTTGCGGAGGTGGAATCACACCTTCACAACCAATCCGAGGCCAACCACACCGATCCGGAGGCTCACGGCGACCCCTAGCCGCAAAATTCTCGTTAATATTGGAAAGTACTTATTTATGAGACATGGAGAGAAAATTGTCGACACATATTGCTCATCTTAAGTTGCTATGATATGGATCCTGAACTAAGTACATGGCATTGCGCCTGTAGCGTCTGTATCGGGTTATATAACAAGCAACTGAGGATGAACCATGAGGTTAATCAAGTTTGAGAGTCGGTAGCTCTAACTCGGGGTCATTATAAATAATGAGGTGGTGAAAGCGCTGGTTCAAAGGTCTCTAAAGTGACCTGTAGGGGTTGTTTGGTTGGTTCCCCTCGTGCGCCATGCCAGGAGATGGCTCGCCGTGGCGTTGGCGCGGGCGGCCGATTTGCTCGCTCGCGCGCAGGAATTGCGAAGGAAATGCGAAGGCACGCCAAATCTCCCCAACTGCCGGCACCGATCCAGACGCTTGCCAATTTTTGATGGCACGCCAATTGTTGGCACGGCGACCGACGGCGCTCATCCAAACAGCCCCGTACTCTCCCATGTGTAACAAGTGTTCTACTGAATAGTAACTCTAACGGATGATATGAATAAATATGCAGTTTATGGATTATAAAAATCCTTTTTGAGATCCTAATAGGACTCATTATTCCTTGTAATAGAAAATGGCAAAATTACGACACATTAATGAGTCTCATACCTGATAATCTCTAAGTAACGGTTCTTTCCTGAAGAAAAATGAGTTTCTAGTAGGACATGTCGATATTTGATATACACCAATGGTCCCCCATAGTGGACGATGACCCATTAATACCCGATACTGAAAGTTCGCCACATGAGCACTAGTGATGTGCATCCCCAGCCAGTAGTTGGGAGAGTGGTGATGTTATTTATTACCCTAAAAGGTATAAGTTTGTACCCTGAAGGTACGACGTAAATTGGTGAAAATGACAAATTGATTGTCCCCTAAATGCCAAGATTGGACTGGTTATAGTGGTATAACCATATGTGTAACACCTGCTGAATAGGTCAATTGGTTGTAGTTGAACCACTTAGGAATAATTGCAATATTGAGACCCAGTAGGTCTGATAGGTTATATCCAGAAGATATATAATGTTGTAATCAACTTTACCCACATGTTAGTGTGATCCCCTAAAGTGGAACATACTTATTTAAACCTAAGACAATATGAGGTTTTAGGACCAGAAGTTCCTTGCCTCCATAAACACTTAGTGTGGCAGCAACCAGAAGTTTGGACCGGTACTAAATTGTCTTTAGGGACTTGCTGGGTATGCTGGGCCTTGGGTTGTTTGTTAACCGAGGGCCATGTTGGGTTATATGTATACAGGATTCATGTGTAATTAGCATATCGATAAATCTCATATTGTGTTTGAGATTAATGGTTTATATGAACTCTCACGTGTGTGTTTGGCTAAAAAGGATGGCCACATACAGGAGTTATGTGACACGAGTACCATCCATACCCTATGTTTGTATTGCAGAAGTGGATAGTGGTACTTGAAAATTGAGCAATATTGTTACCAAATTATTCCTACTTTTTAGGAGCATAGTGTGATGGATGTACAAAAGACATCGAAATATCAAAAAGCATCTGGGATGTCGTCTTGAGGGGGAGGATAAGCTACATATTGATTCGGTTCATATGAAATCCTGAAGGTTTCACTTTATCTAACCCAATAGTTTGACATGACAATCAATTAAAGCATCTTACCACAACACAACATAAATACAAAAGATTTATAACGCAAAGGTCTAGTAGACCGTATTGGTCCTGAAGATCAGACCCTGAAGGTTATATATTGTACTACTTTTTCCTTATATGAGTTTTTCCCATTGGGTTTTCACATAGCAAAGTTTTTAACGAGGCAATATTGCTATACAACATGCGTGTGCAATGTACTCTTTTCTCCAAACCTTTTTTTCCACTGGATTTTTGGATAGAGTTTTTGACGAGGCATTGGCATATCGCGGTTTAGCCCAAGGTGGAGTGTTATAACCCTAAGTGATTTATGGGCCGGAAGCCCATTCCAAATCATAGGGGTATTATGGGCAAAACCAAATGTAGGCTATGCTATATATATGAAACCCCTTTGTACACAAGAGAGATCTATTAATAAAGATTATTGTGTCCGGCTTTTCTCTCTCTAGATCTGTGTCTCTTGTTATTGTGATTGTGTTTGAGTGTGTGTGATGATTGTTTTACAACAGCACCCACCGTTATTGCCTAACACCTTGAACAATTAATGCGGCACTAGGGGTGTTGCTGCCACCTCCTAACGATCCCTCCCCAACGTTGGGCCATTGTCATTCTAGACTCCCTCTAAGCCCGACACGACACGAGGAATCCAACCCGGACCCTAACACTTGATGAAGAAGACAAAGGTGGCGGCGGCGACAGATCTCAGGTATGCACAAAATCGGTTGAAACCGTATTTTCTTGCTTAAAAAAGATATTTTTATCCACAAACCAAGACGCCTAAGTTTTTTGTTATCAAAAATACAAATTAGTGAGCATGTTGGTTAATGCAACATAGAACAATACACGCTATGCACAAAATCGGCTGAAACCGTATTTTCTTGCTTAAAAAAGATATTTTTATCCACAAGCCAAAAAGCCTAAGCCTTTTGCTATCAAAAAATACGAATTAGCGGAGTGTATTAGTGAGCGCAACATGCAACAATACATGTCATGGATGCATGGTTCATACTCTTTCGTTTCCGTCGGAGAACAGTGACGTGTCGCATCATGACTCACAGGCAACCAAACAGATGGCAGTAGATGCTAGCACACGCTATACTTTGATTGACTAGAGGTGAAATGCGCTCTCACGCGCGCAAGGCCTGCCTCTAAGCCCGTTGTATTCTACATATATCATACATACTATTACTGCAATGTATGAATAAAAAATCGAGCTAAATGAATAACAACATAAAACGAAAGAAACTGTTACAGAACATTACACCAAATCAGATGCCAGCAAGCCAATCCATATAACCCTTGATAGAGGTGGGTTCATGTTTAGATTTCAGAAAAATTACATCTTGACAAAAGTGGAAGAACTAACAGCATGCTCTACATAATTAGGCCGAAAATCGGATAGTGGCTACAGCACAAATTGACCAATGTACTGTTCAATTTTGTCTTTGACATCCCAAGTTTTGTACGTTTCAAACTACCGGAACCCATATGTCTGTATGATTCAGAATGGCTCGAAAATATTGTATATAACCCAAACAGAGTAGCTCCAGACTATTGTATGAGATCCAAACAGAATAGGACATGCGCTTGCTCAATCTAACCCAAACAGAGTAGCTTCAGGCTATTGTATGAGATCCAAATAGAACAGGACATGCACTTGTTCATTTAAACCACAAATGATGACGTAACAAAAGCTCTTGTGATAGATCACTAAATGAGTTCAAGCTAGAGATCCTCAGGAGGTCCTTGTGTACATCATGCTTATTTATATACGAACCTAAGGACCCAAAAAATATAGTTCGCAGTAACACATGTAAGCGTCAATGAGAGCAGAAGAAAACAGCAGGGTAGGGTAATCAAACCTATTATACAGAGACATCAATGAAATCAACATGGTCACACAAAAGGCAAGGCTTTGTCATACAAAAAGTTAGCAGCAAGAGATGTGGCATGGCCGTTATCATCCTCCCCCAAGATTTTCAATCCATCTCTTAATGAAACTCTGGGCACAACAACATACAACTGGCCATGAGTGAAGACATGAACTTTCAGGTAAACACCAACATAGGCTAATGTTCGGCGCAGGCATGATTTATATTACGTAAAAGCATGACAGGAACACCAACTTTAAGAAGAAGACGATAAGCAGGGAAATTACTGATGCTGATTGTGTTGAGGAATTCCTGTGGGTAGAGAAAGGTAGTGCTTGCTATTTGATCAGTATTATCACCGATAGAATCATAGCTTAAGTACTCTATTCATGAACCAGGAATCTTTTTCAAGCATAATGTCACTAATATGATCAACAATAGTATTTGTTGGGCAAACCACTTCTCTATGTCCCTCTTTTACTGCTGGATAGGAGCAAGGTGATAAGAAACGTTGAATTTTGGCTTGGTATATGGTCATTTGAAGCTCAGGTTTGTATTAGCTACCGGATGATGAGATGGTGGCAGTGAGGGAGACTGGCTGGCCCCGGACGGCCTGTTGTCCCGATGAGCACATTGCTACTAAACTTCTGATGGTCTAAAATTTTCCTTGGATGGAGTTGAATTTTGAATTAATTTTGATGCTATTGGTTAATGTGTTTAACTGATAATAGTGTAACTTATTTTGTGTGTTAATGTTATGCAGGTAGGCTGGGAGATGGGCAGAGTCCGGAAATGGTTGACGAAGACTTGGACAAAGATAAGAAGAGAAAAGAAAAGAAGAAAGAAGAAATAAATTCTGTCATATATACCTATGTATACAGATGTAAATATTTGTGTGTATATATATTTATAATATGTCTTTTGTATTGTGCCTCGATTGTGCTTGTTGTGCATGATGGTATTTGTAAGAGAAACGACTATTGAATAAAATTTTATTGTTAGTATTATTCGAGATTTTTATTCCAATCAGCTGGGTGTTTATACATGGCAATGATTTGTCAATGCTTTATTGTGTAAATTGTTATGTGATTAATATAACGGTTCAATACCATACTTCAGGCTTTCATCTCGATTAGGTCGCATCTCACAATACTTATGATCATGACCCAACACTCCACATGCAAAACAAAAAGAGGGGAGGTGCTCATACTTGATTCTACAACGTTTGTCCCCATTATCTCCTGTATTGATAGTAAAGTTATGACCATGACCCAACACTCCACATGCAAAACAAAACGAGGGGAGGTGCTCGTACTTCATTCTACAACGTTTGTCCCCATTATCTCCTGTATTGATAGTAAAGCCTCTTCTGAGCGGTTTTGTAATATCAGTTGAAACTCTGAATCTCAAATACTCAGCCCAGCCAACCCCGTCCTCATCAACATTAATCTTACTTATAGATAGTGTAAGATGTTTTTTTTAAAAAAGAACAAGAAACGTAGAAGGGAATGTGGCTGCAGGAGTCAATCTAATGTAAATTCCGGTTACTCCCATTAGGTCTCATGATATTTGGTTAACTGAAATTAATGGGGACATACAATAGTAGTTGAATAACAACCATGGCCCAGAATTCTATAGATTATTCCCGGCGATTGGGTGGCTGCTGCCGGGGCAGAAGGTGACCAGGTAGACCGTGGCGTTGCCGCAGGTGAAGGTGCTGCTCCCGTCGTCGAACGCGTAGCTGTACGCCTGCGGGCACTGCGCCTTGAACAGCCTCGAGTAGCTGCTCGGCCTGCACGTCGCCGGCGACGCGAACGGACCGCGGCAGCAGTACTCGTCCGTCCCGAACGCCAGGCACGCGCTCTTGCACGCCACCACCGCGCCGGCGCCGCCGCCGCTTTTCGCCGTCATCGGAGAAGAAGACGGCGCCCTCACGGCCAGCTCGTTCGGGCACACGCGGTTGATGTTCGCCGGGCACGACGCCGGCCGGCATTGCCCCTCCGCCGGCTTTATCTGCAGTTAAAGCCAATAAGCCATACAGCTAGGCAGAAGTGAAACTGAAACCACCATAAGAGTGATCACCGTGCAGGCGTGCCGCGTGCATGAGTTTAATTACCTCGACGGGGAGGTTGAATCCGTCGACGTTGCTCACGTCGTAGAAGTCCTGGAGGGCGCCGTCGCCGAGGGTGAACTCGGCGAGGGTGGCCGGCGGCGCGCCGCCGGCGCCGTTGCAGGCGACCTGCCCGGTCCCGCAGTCGCCGGACTCGCAAGAGAAGCGCCCGCTGCCGCTCGAGTCGCCGCACCGGTAGCGGCCCCACAGCCGTCCCGACCACGTGGCTGGCACGCCGGAGACGGAGAGGGTGTCCCCCGGCGGCAGGACGAAGCCGGTGGTCGGGAACGCGGCACGGCCCCCCGAGGTCAGCGCTGCCGGCCACACCGTCTCCGGGCAGTTGTTGCGGAAGGTGAACCTCACCGCCATTGCTGATCCTGAGGTAGTCGACTTCGTCAAGAAATATTCAGGCAAAGTCCTGGTAGTCTTAACCAGGCCGTTTACACGCCCGTCTTAACCAGGCCGTTTACACGCCCGAGCCGAACCCAAAAACCAAAGATGTGTTGGTTTCAAAACCGTGGTTAGCCGAGTGAAAACCAAAGAAACAGATTAAAAACCGATCAGATTTAAATTTTAATTTGGTTCGGCTCGGGCTCGGTTAGCTGGTCGGTTTCCTCAGCAAGCCAAGGATTTCGGCAAAAAAACTAATGAGTTGAAAATAATACAAAAATAAACTAGAACAAATGCAGATAATATTATTAAAAAAAATAAACACATGAAGTCAAAACATTAACAATCTCACTGTTTTTTGCTTCTAACAGTGGTGATGATGCTCATCAAGATCAATTTGTTGAAGTGTTTAACACTTTCATATATGATATGTACATCACAATGGGAGGTTAATATAAAGGCGAGCGCCAGCGTCCGGACGTCCGTCCGAACGCGCCCCGATCGGACGTGCCTCGGCCGTTGGGTCGCCGGCAGCGTGCGCATCAGAGCGTAGCCCGCGCCCCGCGTGCACCAGAAGAAGGAAGGCGGAGTTGGTTTTAGACGTGCAGTTGATCATTTTTCAATTAAACTTCTGATTTTTATATAAAGTTCAAACAGTGTTCAAAATGCTTGGAATAAATTTCATAATTCTTCTAAAATCGAGAGTAACCCATTTTAAATATTTTTTAATATTTTTTTAATATTTTTTCACTTTTTTCAATTTTTTTGATGTGAATCTAGTAGAACCCACTTATAAACTTGACAGTATACTAATGAAACTTGGCCATATGCTGATGAACCTTGCCCCACGTATTGATGAAGGTGAGCGCCAAATGAAACCTGATGAAACTTGGATGAAACTTAGATGTAACCTGATGAAATTTGAATGAAACCTATTGAAACTTGATGAAACTTGGATTGACCAGATGAAATTTGAAGAAAATTGGATGAAACCTATTGAAACATGGATTAAACCTAATTAAACTTGACAGTTCGACAAGTTTAACGAATATGAAATCCAAGTTTCAGTAGGCGAAACCTAAGTTTCACCAGGTAAATGTGAAGATTTATATGGCAACATACGTCTTGTTTTGTTCGTAAAAATACGAGGAACACTTTGGTGCAAACGGTTTGTAAATTAGAGCACGTAGTAAAAAATTATGGCCATCAAAAGAAAAAATGCTTGTGAGACCCACCTTGCATGGCTACCGCGTGCCCTTCTACCGCCTCACGCAGGCTGGGCCGCGTTTGCGCTCGTCCGGATGCGCCGGACGGCCGGCCTAAAGTGTTTTCGTAATATAAAATGAATAACCACACATCCATACATGTGTACATCCATACAAAATAAAAAACGCTACTGTGCGGGCGTCCGGACGAGCGCGCTCACGCCGGACACGCGCAGGGACGCTGTGCAGTGGGGCACACTGCTGCCATGTGGGGGTGGGTCCCACAAGCATTTTTCTTTCTATGGCCATAAATTTTGACTAGGTGCTCTAATCCATAAACCGTTTGCACCCCCAACATGTTCCTCGTATTTTTTACGAACAAACCAAGATATATGTTGCTATATAAATTTGATCAGGTTTTCTCAAGTTTCATTAGTAGATCATCAAGTTTCATCAATAAATTCTCAAGTTTCATCAGCACATTCTCAGGTTATTGAAACTTCAATCTTACATGGTGAAACTTGTGTTTCGCCTACTGAAACTTGGATTTTATACTCGTCAAACTTGCTGAACTATCAAGTTTCATCGGGTTTAATCCATGTTTTATCAAGTTTCAATAGGTTTCATCCAAGTTCCTTCAAGTTTCATTAGGTTTAGTCCAAGTTTCATCAAGTTTCAATAGGTTTCATCCATGTTTCATCAGGTTACATTCAAGTTTCATCCAAGTTTCGTTAGATTTCATCTAACGCTCATATTCATCAATACGTGGGCCAAGGTTAATCAACACACGGCCCAGTTTCACTAGTATACGAGTCAAGTTTCATAACCGGGTTCTCTTAGGTTCACATCAATTTTTTTTGAAAAAGTGAAAAAAAATTGAAAAATAAAAAGTATTTAAAATGGGTTCCCTCGATTTTAGAATAATTATGAAATTTATTCCATGCATTTTGAACACTGTTTAAATTTTATAAAAAAATAAAAGGTTTAATTGAAAAATGATCAATTGCACATCTAGCCAACGTCCGCTCGAATGGGTGGTTGATCGGACGGTCGCCGTTGATCCGGCGCGCACGTCCGAATGGACGTCCGGACCCTGGCTACCGCCATACAAAATTGAACTAGACATGCATAGCACTGTAATATACAATTTTGGAATAGTCAATGCATTATGCATATATTGCTTATTTGCTGTTTTTTGGCAAAGTAAAGCGTAAATGGACGATAGTGCAGTGGGGTTCGTTGTGGTCTTTTATGCTACAACTATCTAGGCATGTACTAATTGAAATCCCCTAATTTTTCAACCCTAATTAAATCGCTAGTCCTAATAACAAATTTCCAGAACTAGGGGAGCTCGGGTCAGGCTGGATCACACTTGATGAATCCGTTGGAGAATCTTGGTAAACTGGCCGGTTAGCACGGCTAATCCCTAGCGGTGGACGGCTAGCCGCTGGAGACCTCGCGGTTAACCAACGGAGATGGCACAGGAGCGTGGGTGTGGGGCCACAATTTCCTTATCAGCTTCAAGGTCAAGCTGGGTCACACCGTAGCCGCTCTCAAGACCTGCAATCGCACTCTCGTGGGAAACACCAGATTCCATCTCGCCCTGGTCTCAGAGGTTCTCCGCCTCTTTGATCATGCAATGGAGTCTCGCCTCGTCTCTCTCCGGCTGAACTTGACTTGTGGGAAAATCTGATGGACATAGTTTAATCGGAAACACTTACCTGAGGACGTCCGAGCCGGACTTGTCCAGCCTGGCGCGCGCGAACTAGCCGAGTGCATGCATGCAAGGGCGCATGCATGCAAGGGTGCGGGTCCCATATTAATTTTTTTTTGAATGACCATAATTTTTGACTGAGTGCTACAATCCAAAAACCGTTTGCATCAACGTGTTCCTCGTATTTTTTCGAACAAAACAAGATATATGTTGCCATATAACTCTTCAAACTTAACTACTGAAACTTGGGTTTCGCCTACTGAAACTTGGCTTTCATATTCGTCAAACTTTCCGAACTGTCAAGTTTCATCAGGTTTAATGCAAGTTTCATCAGGTTTCAACAGGTCTCATACAAGTTCTTCAAGTTTCATCAGGTCAATTCAAGTTTCAATAGGTTTCATCCAAGTTTCATCAGGTTACATCGAATTTTCATCCAAGTTTCATCAGGTTTTATTAGAACACAGCCAAGTTTCGCTAGTATAGATGTAAGTTTCATAAGTGCCTTCTCCTAGTTCACATCAAAAAAAATTGAAAAAGTGAAAAAAAATCAAAAAAATTTAAAAAGTATTTAAAATGGGTTGCTCTCGATTTTAAAAGAATTATGAAATTTATTCCATGCATTTTGAACACTGTTTGAATTTTATACAAAAATTAAAATTTTAATTGAGAAATTGATCAACCGTACAGGGCCACTTCCACTCCCTCTATAGCCCTACCAGCACCCACACAAAACTTTCCGAAAAAGGACAGCATCCTTCACCAACATTTCGATTCCATCTTTTGTGAGGGTTCGTAGGGCACTCATCCTCAGCGTTCGTGCTCCTTCAACTAGGATTTTATCGGCCTGCCAGCGCCTAACCTCACCTCCTTAGAAGATATGCTCACGTGAACCTATTGATTAGAAGTCAATTAGTGTAGAATTAAATGTACCAAAAAATCTAATACAGGGTCAATAGTGCATTTTTTATAGAAAAGTTCATATTTATATAAAGAGAGGAGCTCTAGACCACTGCTGTGCAGTTCAAGATCAGCTAAGGGTGTGCTTGGCACTTTGTACCAGGTCGAACCTGTATAGGATGGAACAAGTTGAATGGGATGGTTTCGTACGGTATGATTCAATTGAGATGTTTGGTTGATTGAACATGATCATATAAGATTTTGTTTGCTTCTCATATGGGATGACATAGAATATTTCAAGTATTCAAATATCATCAAATAACACTTTATATCTTAAGAAAATTTAACCTTACGCATGATTTAAACTAAATTTAATTTTAACTTCAACATTCAAACCAAATTTAAATTTAACATTCAAATTGGATTTTAAATTCAAACTACTTTTAACATTTAAATTTTTTATAAAATTCAATTTTAAATCAAATTTTAAATTCAAAATTGAAACCAAACTTAAATTCAATTTAAATTTTAGATTCAAAACTCAAGTCGTATTTTCAATTCAGGATTCAAGCAAGTTATAAAAAAGATTTGATATTTAAAATCAACCCAAAATCAAATTTTAGGATTTTTCATACATGCTATTACGAAGTTTGCTTATTTTGGATATGACATCGCAAAGTCGATATTATTATAGATGCCACTAATTTTGCAATAATCTATCACAGATACCATTCTCGGGCTTTTTTTTTTTTGAGTTTTTTGTATTTTGCACGAGCCAAATACGCCAAATACGAAAGAAATACGGTCTCTGACACGTGGGGGGCACTTGTGACCCTCTGCCCTCCTTCTTCCTCCTCCTTCCTCCTTCCTCCCGCCTAGGGGTGGGCGTTTGGTATTATCGGTATATTCGGTTCGGTATTTACAGTATTTAAAAAGTTCGGTATAAAGAAAATGGATGCCGAAATTACATCTAGAAAAATATCTACCGATACCAAAAATACCGAATTAATTTGGTATGGTATTTCGGTATTTTCGGTAGATCGAACAAACCAACGAATAGTTACCTACAAATCGCGTAGAGGACGCCGGCATATCACAGAGAGGATGCCGCGCCGGCCGCGGTACCAAAGGGACGCTGCACCGAGGAGGCTGCACTTGGGGACGCCGGGGGAAGCCGCCGCGCCTAGGGACGCCGGTCGCCGTGGGAGGCCACACCGGGGGAAGCCGCCCTGCCGGGGAGGCTGCGCCTAGGGATGCCGGTCGCCGGGGGAGGCCACGCCGGGGGAAGCAGGACGAAAAGCTCGTTTTCTGAATTTTGGGTTCGATTTTAAATTACATCCGTTTGAATTCTAGATTGTTCTAACATTAAAATTAGTTGATTTTAGACAACCTTCAAATGCATTTGGGCTCGGCTCGAGATCGGTCGAAAGTTCGATTATAAAGTTACCCCTCGAAAAATAAGTACAAATCATAAAAAATCGATCTGTGTTAATTTTAGAAAGAGCTCGAAAAAAGCTCGAGCTCGGCTCGAATCCACCCCTCTCGCACCGTAGCCGCTCTCAAGACCTGCAATCGCGCACTCGTGGGAAACACCATATTCCATCTTGCCCTAGTCTCAGAGGTTCTCCGCATCTTTGATCTTGCAATGGAGTCTCGCCTCCTTTCTCTCCGGCTGAACTTGACTTGCGGAAAAATCTGATGGACATAGTTTTTAGCATGATTGTGGTGGAAAAAATCAAATGAAAACAACGCTCTCGTCTTAATTGGCTGAAGGTTGGAGATGCCAACATCAAATATTTTCACCAGTTGGCTAATGGCCACCATAGGAAAAACTTCATCCACCTCCACTCTTTCTATAGCCCTACCGGCACCCACACTGAACTTTCCGAAAAGGCCAGCATCCTTTACCAGCATTTCGATTCCATCTTTGGTGAGGGTTCGTAGAGCACTCATCCTCAGCGTTCGCGCTCCTTCAACTAGGATTTTATCAGCCTGCCAGCGCCTAACCTCACCTCCTTAGAAGATATGCTCATGTGAACCTATTGATTAGAAGTCAATTAGTGTAGAATTAAATGTACCAAAAAAAAATATAATACAGGGTCAATAGTGCATTTTTTTTAATAGAAAAGTTCATATTTATATAGAGAGGAGCTCTAGACCACTGTCGTGCAGTTCAAGATCAGCTAAGGGTGTGTTTAGTTTTTTTGTAGCAGGTTGAACCTGTATGGGATGGAACAAGTTGAATGGGAAGGTTTCGTACGGTATGATTCAATTAAAATGTTTGGTTGGTTGAACATAATCATACAAGATTTTATTTGGTTCTCGTATGGGATGACGTAGAATGATTCTAGTATTCAAATATCATCAAATAACACTTTATATCTTGAGAAAATTTAACCTTATGCATGATTTTATTTTGGATGATTTAAGCTAAATTTAATTTTAACTTCAACATTCAGACCAAATTTAAATTTAACATTCAAATTGGATTCAATACGTAATAACTTCGTATAGCATACATTATACGAAGTTATACGATATGAAATTTATTACATACATTTTGAACACTGTTTAAATTTTATACAAAAATAAAAAGGTTACCTACAAATCGCGGAGAGGACGCCGGCATATCACATAGAGGATGCCGCGCCTGGGAAGGCCGCGTCGGTCGCCAGACCAAAGGGACGCTGCGCCGGGGAGGCCGCACTTGGGGACGCCGGTCGCCGAAGGAAACCGCCGCGCCTAGGGACGCCGGTCGCCGTGGGAGGCCACGCCGGGGGAAGCCGCCGTGCCGGGGAGGCTGCGCCTAGGGATGCCGGGGGAAGCCGCCACGCCTAGGGACGCCGGTCGCCGGGGGAAGCAGTCGAGGGACGCCGCGCCGGTGGGGAACGCTGGATTGTGTGGCGGCTAGGTCACAGCATCAGGCGGGGCGTGCAGGTCGGCAGCGGCAGGTGGGGGTGGCGGCTAGGTCAGGGCGTGTGTGGTTGTCCAGTGGGGGTAAAGGCGATGGCCTTATGGGCCGTGGGCAATGCACTGGCGGCTGGCCCATGGGTGTGTGTGCTGTGGTTGGCCCATGGTAATATGGTATATACAGTATTTCGGTTTTTCAGAATCAAATACCGTACCGATATCATATTACCGAAGTTTTCCAAAACAAATACCGAAGCAAATACCATATACCGAAAATACCGTAATTTTTGGTATTTTTGGTTCTGTACGATTCGGGATTTCGGTATCGGTATTTTTATGCCCACCCCTACTCCCACCTTCCTCCTTCCTCCCACCTTCCCCGGCGACCTCGGCGGCGCGAGCTCGGCAGCAGTGGCGCGAAGGCAGTGGAGAGGAAGGAGGAGGAGGAGGAGGAAGAAAGTGTTGTGTATGATGTGTGGGTCCCACATGTCAGGGTGTATTTTTGCCGTTACTTTGATTTGGTATAGGTTGTTAATTCAAAAAAATCTCCGAGAATAGCATATGTGATATATTATTGCAAAACTAGTAACATCTATAATAATATCAACTTTAGATGGCATATCTGAAATAAGCGAACTTCGTAATGGCATGTATGAAAAATATCCCAAATTTTAGTCTGAAAACTCAAATCGTTTCATAAATTCAATATTCAAGGTGTATTGAAAATTTAAATCATTTTTTTAAATTCAAACGTATTTTCAAATTCAAAATCTAAAATTAAAAACAGATTTAAAATTTATAACAAATTTCATATCTAAATCGAATTCAAAATTGAAATCAATTTGAAATTTGGTATACGATAAAAGAAAAAATATGAATTAAAAGGAAGTAAAAGCTTGCAAGAGAAAGTTGTACGGTGTCGTTCGACTAAAACGAGCGAACGAAGTCATACTACATGTTGAAAGAATATTTTTTTTGTATCCCACCATTCAGGATGTTTTGGTACGGTTCACCTAACCAAACATATGAATGGACACAAATATTATACCATCTCATTCAGAAAACATCTCATTCAGATAACCAAACACACCCAATGGGTGACAGTCGCAACCCCCTAATTAGTAACCAGCTACTGACCGCATGGGCTCTGCCCCGTCGCGACTTGTACATCTATATGGGCCTACCAGTTTGCGTCTGCTGAATAGAGAGCAGCTGAAGCCCAATATGCTTCATGTGTGGAAGATGTTGAGAGCGACGAGGGCCTAGGAGGCCATGCTGATTAGACCCAGTGGCCTAGGTGAAGCTCCGTCCTTGAAACATGGGACTAATACGTGTTGTGTATATTTCGCTCAAAAACATATTCGTTGTGTACAGAACTATTGATGCATGCAAATACGTGGATTGAAAAGTAGATACACATTTTTTTAGACTGGAGTCACAATTTACTAATTGATCAAATATGAACATGCATATATATCAGTACGTCATATATACGTTACGTGGATACCGTGGGTTCCATCCTGATCGTTTGAATTAAAGTTTGCATATTCTTAAGAGAAATAGTATACATTAATTCTTGCTTGAAAGAGAGATATAAAGGCACGCACGCATGCGTGCACACTTGAGCAAGAAACACACCATGAGTCATGAGATGTGAGTTGCTTGGCTCGCTGTCCCCACAGAATGCCGAACAAAATTAATTAATTGATTTTTGAAACAAAATTTAGTAATAAAAACTAATCCAATTGGGTCTTGCTTAGCGGGTTGGCCGATTGATCAGTGCGTCGGGCGAAATTAAAAAAAAAAACTTTCGAACGTACTCATTTTTTCCTAGCATTTTGAAGATGGCACGGGAAACAATTGGGGATCAAATCATGTTTGGAAGGAGCACATACAGACGCAGTCCAAATATGTGAAACAACATGCAGAGCAGATGTGTTAAAAACTGTCATACGGTGAATGACACGTGGACTCGTTCATTTCTTCACTTGATTGGGAGCAGAAACAATTATCCTACGACTGTCTTCTTGTTCGGACGTGGTATGCCACAAACTTAGGTTGTTCTGAATTGATGAAATGATTATTTGTGCCACTAATTTTGTAATTTTCTATCACAGATGCCATTCTCGGGCCTTTTTTGAGTTTTCTGTATTTTACGCGAGCCAAATACGTCAAATACGAAAGAAATACAACGTCCGACACGTGGGGGGCACTTGTGACCCTCTACCCTCCTTCCTCCTCCTTCCTCCTTCCTCCTTCATCCCACCTTCCCCGGCGACCTCGGCGGCGCAAGCTCGGTAGCAGCGGCGCGAAGGTAGTGGAGAGGAAGGAGGAGGAGGAGGAAGAAAGGGCTAAGTGTATGACGTGTAGGTCCCACATGTTAGGGGTGTATTTTTGCCCGTACTTTGATTTGGTATACGTTGTAAATTAAAAAAATCTTTGAGAATGGCATATGCGATAGATTATTGTAAAACTAGTAACATCTATAATAATATCAACTTTACGATGGCATATCTGAAATAAGCGAACTTCGTAATGGCATGTATAAAAAAGTCCCAAATTTTAGTCTAAAAACTCAAATTGGTTTTTAAATTCAATATTCAAGGTGTATTGAAAATTTCAATCAATTTTTTTTAAATTCAAACGTATTTTCAAATTATCTAAAATTAAAAATAGATTTAAAACGAATTTCATATCTAAACCGAATTCAAAACTAAAATCAATTAGAAATTTGGTATATGATAAAATAAAAAATATGAATTAAAAAGAAGTAAAAGCTTGCGAAAGAAAGTTGTACGGTGTCGTTCGACCAAAACGAGCGAAGGAAGTCATACAACATATTGAAAGAATATTTCTTTGTTTTGTATCCCACCGTTCAGGATGATTTGGTACGGTTCACCCAACCAAACACATTAATGAACATAAATTCTATACCATCTCATACAGGAAACATCTCATTCAGATAACCAAACACCCAATGGGCGACAGTCGCAACCCCCTAATTAGTAACCAGCTACTAACCGCATGGGCTCTGCCCCTTCGCGACTTGTACATCTATATGGGCCTACCAGTTTGCGTCTGCTGAATAGAGAGCAGCTGAAGCCCAATATGCTTCATGTGTGGAAGATGTTGAGAGCGACGAGGGCCTAGGAGGCCATGCTGATTAGACCCAGTGGCCTAGGTGAAGCTCCGTCCTTGAAACATGGGACTAATACGTGTTGTGTATATTTCGCTCAAAAACATATTCGTTGTGTACAGAACTATTGATGCATGCAAATACGTGGATTGAAAAGTAGATACACATTTTTTAAGACTGGAGTCACAATTTACTAATTGATCAAATATGAACATGCATATATACGTTACGTGGATAAGTTCCATCCTGATCGTTTGAATTAAAGTTTGCATATTCTTAAGAGAAATAGTATACATTAATTCTTGCTTGAAAGAGAGAGATAAAGGCACGCACGCATGCGTGCACACTTGAGCAAGAAACACACCTTGAGTCATGAGATGTGAGTTGCTTGGCTCGCTGTCCCCACAGAATGCCGAACAAAATTAATTAATTGATTTTTGAAACAAAATTTAGTAATAAAAACTAATCCAATTGGGTCTTGCTTAGCGGGTTGGCCGATTGATCAGTGCGTCGGGCGAAATTAAAAAAAAAAACTTTCGAACGTACTCATTTTTTCCTAGCATTTTGAAGATGGCACGGGAAACAATTGGGGATCAAATCATGTTTGGAAGGAGCACATACAGACGCAGTCCAAATATGTGAAACAACATGCAGAGCAGATGTGTTAAAAACTGTCATACGGTGAATGACACGTGGACTCGTTCATTTCTTCACTTGATTGGGAGCAGAAACAATTATCCTACGACTGTCTTCTTGTTCGGACGTGGTATGCCACAAACTTAGGTTGTTCTGAATTGATGAAATGATTATTTGCTGAAAATTTACACTTCAAGAATTCGTGGAGGCAATTTGAAGAAATATCTAGCTTTTCTAAGAGTTAGCGGATTGGAAATTCTTTTTTAAAAAAAGGATCAATAAGCTGAAGCGTTTCGATATTGTAAATGGCCCAAATTATTATCTTAAGCGAAGTAGCGCTGAAGGATGGTCTCATACTTCTTAAAATGATACAGATTTGGGTTCCCCCGAGAAGCATGGTAAAAAAAAAAATGACAGACCTGCCCATGGTACGCCTGTGAGACGGACCTTTTTTTTTTAGCTTAAATTAAATTAAAATTTATTATTTTTTATAAACCAAATGATATCGTATTTTTTAGTTATTTTTGTAGGGTTTCAAACAATTTTTTAGAGTTTCTAAAATATTTTATCATAATTTTTTGGACTCTCTAAGATGTATCTCGAGGCCATAACCTTTTCATATTAAAATTCAACACTCGTATGTGTGAACCATACCAGACCGATCGATCACGTCGAGAAACACACGTAAAGAAAGAAACCAAACCAGGATACCTACCCTGACCGGTTTGAAACCAGGATTTTCTATCGCCGAGACTTGGAAGAAACAAATGCAATTCTCATAGAAATCCTACAAAACTAACAAGGCGGACAAATAGTAGGCATGTAGGTACCGTGAACGCTGAGGAGGAAGGCGAACAAAGCGACCAACGGGACGCCTCCGGCCATGGCTGCAGGTGCTCTCTCTCACACACACCAATGTGGATGCTGTTCTTAAGAGTGAGAGGAGCCGCCCCAGGGCGTATTAATGCCTATATATTTATGGCTTAACTATGCTTCATATGGCTTAAACTATGCCTGCTGTTGATGCTGGATACGGCACGGCGACAGCGAATGGATGGATCCTAATAAAGATTAGTTGCAGCCTGGGCCGAAAGGATTGGCGTGTCATTACTTGTAGGTGGCAGCCACTCTGTCGCCCAGCACTGTTGCTCAAGAGGGACTGCAGATGCGCTGTGGAACCTATGGCAAGCTGAACTCGATCTTCAACTCGTGTTATCCAGCCTGAACGAGCAGAGTTGGATTGTACTGACTCCGTTTTTTTTATTTGACGCTTTTGACTTTTAAAAAGTCTTTAACCATTTGTCTTATTAAGAAATTTAGTGCAAACATATGAAAAATATAAGTTATGTTTAAAATACCTTTAATGATAAAACAAATAACAAAAAATAAATAATATTTATATAGTTTTTTAAATAAGAGGAATGGTTAAAAGCGTGTCCAAAAGTTAAAAACGTCAAATGAAAAAGAACTGAGGGAGTCCATCTTAGAGACAATATACGTAAACATACATACATGGTAAGAAAAAGTTCACACATTAATTTGGAAACTGGTACTCCCTCCATTCTTTTTTCGTTGACGCCTTTTACTTTTGTACATATTTTTAACCATTCGTCTTATTCATTTTTTTTTTTATAAATATCATTATTTTGTTGTGATTTGTTTTATCCATAAAGTTACTTTAAACAAGACTTATTTTTTGCATTAATTTTTTAATAATATGAACGGTTAAAGCCGTGTGAAAAAAATTAAAGGCGTAAAAAAAAATGGGAATACAATCACTTTACTACTTGGTTTTCCTCGAAAAAACCTTTTTCAAATTGGCGCAACTATCACTGCGAGTTTTGGTGTCAATTCACCTAACATCACGGACTTTTTTCAAATGACTTCTCTTTTCTGCAGTAACTCAACATGACATGAGCATGAAAGAGGTTCAAAAATCCGTTTTCTTTTTATAAGGACTAAAAACAAATCACTTATTTTTTTGGCTTTTTGACCCTATATTGTAGGGTGGATCCCGAAAGATGGGAAAGATCTCCCTCCAAGCCGTACATACGACTTCGAATATGACTTTCCACATAATTCTATAGGGATCTATGAGATTGAGTATGGAAAGGACTACGTATAGGCAATATTGAAACTAGGAACGAGATCCTCTGACTTCACTGCACGGGTGACGTGGTCACTGACATGTGGGCCCAAAGAGGTGTGGGACCCACATGTCAGCGACCATGTTACGGTGCAGTTGAAGTCTCTATGAGATCGAGTATGGAAAGAACTACGTATGGGCAATATTGAAACTGCACTTTCCAGTAGTATTGCTGCTGTTTTTTTTTTCAGCTTTCGTAACTCCGTTGCCACTAATGCTAGCTGACAAGGTGGTCACCTATGATCCTCGCATTTCTCGGGCCGTCAAGGGGGTGTCAACTGAACTGGTGGCCGCTTAATTATTAAAGAAAAATATATTATGGCTGCTTCTTGGAGCTAATGTTTTGGCTTCTACTTCTTGGTGACGCTCCTCGAATATCTCGAAGCTGAGTTACAAAGCTTAAAAGCCTACCTGAACAAAAGTTCCATCTTCTCAAAGCTGCTTCCTAAATCTCTCTCTTCTTTTTTTGTGGTTGCTTTCTAAATCTTCTCAAAGCACAGCCTAGCATTTCAGCCATTTATCAACACAACAGCCATAACAAAACGGAGTTGTTCAACTGTTAATGAACAAACTGCTTAGCTGAAATGATGCTAGGTTTGGAGACATTAGAAAAGCTGTTTTGGGAAGCTAGAACATTTTTTAATTACACTAAGATTTGAGAGCATTGTGAAGCAACTTTGATATATCTGAGAAATGCCTTCCAACAGCCGAAATTTTCAGCTCAGCGAAACGGCTGAAAGTGTTAAGCCATAAGTTGTAAGCCAAAGCTAACAGGGATCACTAGATTCAGCAATAAGATCACTATGAAAAATATCTGATTTCACCACAAATGATAGGAGAACCACAACCTGCAGGACCGCACAAGCAGGGCGTTTCTGCCTGTAAACACCCTCAATATCAGTTTGGAAATTTCCTGCAATGGACATTGAGCTTTTAGTAAAATTACAATTTTGAAAGATTAGTGTTTTTCAAGGTGAAATCAATAAGAATCGTACTGTACATAATGTTGTATCATACAAGAAAAGCAAAAGGTTGGCTTTGTTAACCTATCAGATGATTTGATCACAAAGTAGAGAGCTGAATAGGAATGGTAATGGATCATCAAAAACAAAGTAGCGAGCTGAATAGGAATGGTAATAGATCATCAAAACCTATATATTTCTATATATAGAACTCTGGATATTTATTGGTAATTTAGGAGGCCAATTGAAAGATGTCAGTGGACTTTTTTTATCTGAATCATCGAATCCATTTCCAATGACCACCGCATGTTTAGGATGATATTTTGGTATTAAGAATTTGAAATTAAGTTCCTATTTGATATTTGCCAAGCTTAGATAATGGCAATGTCCAGTTTAAGATTTCTGTAAAAACAATCCAGTTTAAGATGGATCTGGATCAAATTTGCTACTCTGTTTAGAATCAGTGGGTAAATATAAATTTTTGACAATTATCAGATCAAACTCCTGAATCAAATACTAGGAAAAGAAAAGCAATTATCATAGTCAGATTTGAGCGTCCAGGCTCTGTCCAAGGAGAGTCCCATCAGCTCTATCCTGATTCTAATTCATAAGCACCACACTTCTGCACATGTAACTAATGTTGCTCAAGCTAGACTAGGCATCTGTGCTGCAGTTTGAAATATTAACTAATAGGAAATTAGGGATTTATGGGGCGGTACAAAGTTCAAGTTTGGTGTGACCAAATAGTTGTACTAATACCATATTGTTTCATATCACACAAAATGTGCTTATATAGCCAGCCAAAGGACAAAAATATGAAGAGCAGCAAGCATTTAACATGGACCAGGTTGTCGGCTTGCCGCCTTCCAAAAACAGAAAACTGAAAAGTGTGCTTTAACATATTTGCAAGTCATGCTAGAAATGTGATGAGCTTCTGGAGGCTGCAAAAAAATGTCCACGTAAGATTTTAAAATTAATTTATTTATTTGTACAAAGTTACATTTTCAAGAATCAAAATGAACATCACAATTACTCAAAGGAAGCTGGACTGGTGAATAATTATTTGTTTTGGTTTTGCTTTAAAACAGATACTCAAATGGTACAATTGCTCTTTTTGTAGGATAACCATGAACTTTGACAGTCACAAAATAAAATTGTTCAATCTCAGTAAATGATTTAATACCTTTCAGACATTACGTTCAAGACTATAAGCCTGTAGGATAAATCACAAAACAACAAAGAAAACTACATTCATAGTTAAACAACAATCAGTGGCGAAGGCACCACCGATGTGCCTAGGGGAGCAAGCGAGGGCTGTGGCTGACGTGTTCCTTGGTACCCCATGGAGCAAGGGCATATGGTTTCTATGGGTCCACACCGGCAGCCAAGGAGAGACGGAGCACAACATCCCTATAGCCTCATCAGCTCTAGACCAACTATGGGGCATGTCGAATAAAAACACGGAGGCACAAGGTTGAAAAACAACCGTAAAGTTTTTCTCAGATTAGCTGGGTCTGGTGTCTTCGTTGGCCCAATAAAAATTCATGATGTGAGTGGTTCGCAGTAGGACCCATAAATCAAACAATTGCCCATCGAACCACAACAATATGAGTATGTGCAATCGAGCTTGCTCATTCTAGTCCCCAAATCGGAAGCCAAATCATATTGCTCAGTTGCTCGACGCCTCTGCTCGGATTCTTCCTTAAGATGTGTTCATGGCATCTTGCGTTCATGTGTTTCCCTCGTTGACTCCATGTGGCCCAGCGGGCATGCCACTTAGGTGCCGACCGTGCCGCTCCTCCTTACGCGGCCTACGATGCTGCCCGCCTAGAGCATCAGCAAAGATTTAGCCATTCACTTTGTCACGCTGCCATTGATTAGATTTTAGGATTGGTTTCTGATTTAGGAAATGGAATTAGAAAACTTGATTCCACAAACTTTGCTTTGGCTCCATGGACAATTGCATGATTTATTGATTCTACTTCGAACTGCTCACTTTAAGTTTTTTATTGGCCAACAAAGATATCAAACCTAGCTAATCTGAGAAGAAACTCACTATTTATTTCCATTCTCGTGCCTCCGTGTTTTTATTCGACATGTCAAGAATTTGTGGGATCCAACGCCCGTCTCTCGTTGGTTGCCAGCGCCCCAACCGGTGCAAACCCATAAAAACCATCTGAGCTAAGGTCCATGCTCCATGGGGATACTAGGGATGCGCCGGCCAAATCCCTCGTGTGCTCCCCTGGCACACTAGCGGTGCCTCCGCCTCCGCCACCAGTTAAGCACCCCTTAAAATTGAAAATAACAAGAATTGAAGATTGAGATAGAGATACACTATCTTATGTTTGACGTCCTTTTTCCACTATCTAGGGCTTCACATGCATTGCCGCCGGAGCACTATCCCACACTTCGATAGACCGCTTCTCGGCCCTCACCAAGGCCATCCTGCTGCCTCCAAATGCCCAGCTCGTAATCTTGGCCTTCTCCTTTGCCCCTTCCTCGGCCCCTGCTATAACCATGGACGGTCCATTCCCCACCCAATTCCTCCTCATCAACTTCTTCCCACCAGCCTCTGGTGCCAATTCCACCTGCGACCACACCTCAACATCTGCGCCACGTGCGACAAACACCCAACTGAGGTAGCACTCCGTCCTACATCCATTCCCCTCCTTGCTGCCAGATGATACTGCTGCTGCTGCCCTCTGTCCATTTCCGATGCACACCCACGGTTCCAAGGCAATGCCACCACCACCAAGCCTCCTCAGATCAGCCATGAACACCTCACCAGATGCCGCCCCCACCTTGATCAGCGCTGACAGCACATCAGACGCAGCGACATCCGCAAAGCAGTCCTCCTTCTCCCTGAGCTCCCACACAGGCACTGTCACGCTCGCCCGGACATCCCACAGGCGAATGTCCCCCACCATTCCGGCCGGCCCAGAATGTGACCCGGCAGCAAGCAAGAGATTGTGCCCACCAAGCCAGCCAAGCTTGGTTGCTGGTATGGCCGCCTCAACATCCGCACCGTAGACTTCCTTCCGCCCAATTTCCGCCATAGGTGACAAAGAAATCAGGTCGAACGCCACCACCGCGCTCGAGTTCCGCCGCGCCGACTCGAAGCTGGCGAAGAACAACGGAGATTGCGCTTCTGAGGCCGCCGTGGCCGCCATCGACAGCACGGTTGCCGACGGCGAGCCAGGCCAAGAAAGCAACTCCGAAGCAGCAGCGGGTGCGTCGTCTGGGAACCGGCAGAGGTGGGCGCCGGGGAAGTCGCGGGCGCCCGCGAGGGCGAGGGAAGGGGACGCCGCGACGAGCGAATCTACGGCGGGGAGCGGCGTAAGGACGCTACTGCGGGAAGCTAGCGCGGCATCGAAGCGGGTGACGACCCCGCCGTGCGCGGCAAAGAGGGAGGCAGGGTGTGGGGAGGGGGTTACGGCCACGGCAGAGGGGGCGACGCGGCCGGCGACCGGGAGGAGCACGGTGGGGCGCAGTGCCAGCGGGGAGAAGGAGGACGCGGTGGAGAGGGAGGCGAGGATGGCACCGTCTAGCGCGAAGTGCCGCGCCTCCTCTAGGAGGGCGGCAGAGGGAGGGGACACGAGGCGGCCGCGGCGGAGGAAGGAGAGGAGGACCGCGAAGAGGTGGGGGTCGCGGTCGAGGAAGTGTGGTGCGGAGGGGGGCGATGGGGCGAGGGAGGCGAGCGGGGATGACGCACCGGCGCGGGAGAGGGTGCCGGCGGTGGTCTGGAAGAGCTCGCCGCCGACGTTGAGGGTGACCACGGAGGAGGCGGCGGCCATGGGTGGAACTTGGAACTTGGAAGTGTTTGTGGGAGGGGTGGGATTGTTGACTTGGACCCGACAAAAAATGCTGAGAAACAAAAAGGGCGCAGAACCATTGTATTTGGGCCTAATCATTTAGAGCCGAGTTATAAGTCCAGTACAAAAATCCATTGAAACCGGTGGTGCGTGCAGGATGAAAATGCACGTGGAATAAGGATAAAATCTTTTTTATCTATCGTTGGTCAAATATGTACCGTAAACTAGCTAAACTATAGAAACACAACAATAATAAACACACAAGTTCTTAATCACATCCATCGAATATTCAAATTACTAGCCAGCCTCACTTACAAGCCAAAATATCAGAATTTGGTATGTTAAAAATATTTTAACTAGCCCTATTTAAATAGGCTTTGAAAATTTAGGTCGGGCTGAGGCCCATCGGCCCTAATGGAGGGCTCGCCACTGATTCAAACAGTATATGTGTTTCATACGATGTTTTTTACTCACTCCATTTCACTATATTTGTAAATGACCTCAGAAAAATACGTTTCATAATGTTTGTCCATTATGAATATCAAGTGTAGTTATTGTGATGTTTCCACTCTTTGCCCCTGAATTAAATGTTTACGAAGAAGAAAAATAGTTGGAACATGCTATTAAATAGGAGTATGATGGTCTTTGCACATAGTTTTTTTCTTGTAACTATTACTTCCCTGGTTGGTGTACATGGTGTGTTATAGACAAACATAGCGAAACGGAACCGGAGTAGCCCGACGGTAGCGTGCCACGTCGACGGCGGCGCGCCGGCGATGGCCAAGGCTCTCCTCTCCTCCTAGGCTTCGAGGACGGCGACTTCGACGGGGGCAGCGACGCGGAGGCTGCGGCAGCGGCGGCGTCCAATGAGGCTGAGGCGGAGGCGGCGGATGCGCCGTCTGGTGAGGTGGCGAAGGAGGCTGCGCTGTCCGGCGAGGCGACGGCTGCAGCGTCCGGCGAGGTCCGTAGCCCCGCTCTCCTCCTAGGTTTTGGGAACGGCGACGGGGACGTCCTGTGCTTTGGGAACGACGGGGCTGCAGCTGCGGGGTCCGGCGAGGCTGCGCAGTCCGACGAGCCGACAGCAGGCTACGGCTTCAGCTCCAAAGGCATGGAACAGCAAGCCCGGCAAGGGCATTTTAGACTTTTCCCTAGGGAAAAACCACCATCACATGCCTTGATTGTGTCAAAAGTGCCAAAGTGTTATAAAACAAAAAAAATTAACAAATCAAATGTCCACTAGGAATTGGAAACCAACTTAATGTCTTTTGGAAACTAGGGGCACAATTGAGTGGCAGGGAAAAAAAATTCTCCCTAGGGCTCTGAAAATTTAGGTCGGGCCAAGGCCCATTAGCCATAATGGAGGGCTCGCCCTTGATTCAAACAGTATATGTATGTGTTTCATACAATGTTTTATACTCCCTCCGTTTCACCATATTTGTAAATGACCTCGAAAAAATACGTTTCATAATGTTTGTCCATTGCGAATATCAAGAGTGTAGTTATTGTGATGTTTCCACTCTTTACCCCTCAATTAAATGTTTAGGAAGAAGAAAAATAGTTGAAACATGCTATTAAATAGGGGTATGATGGTCTTTGCACATATTTTTTTTCTGGTAACTATTACTTCCTTGGTCGGTGCACATGGTGTGCTATAGACAAACATAGCGAAACGGAGGGAGTATGTTTTATGTGGTGTTTAAAGAGAATTTAATGTGTTTTATGTTTCATTAACGTTTTCATGCGTTGTTTCAAAAGGGGAACATGCATGCTATGCTACCTGAAATTAAAAAATTTTTACGCAGACACTCAAAACTATCATGCAAGTAGGACATCACAAAATGTTACTCCTAATGTGTTGTTGCAGCGGAAGGCGAGTCGAAGAAGACGGTTCTCACGTCACGCGCATCGTGGTACGGAAGCAGACGTTCACGCAGTGGTCGAACATCTCTTCATTGCGGTTGTTGTGCGCGTGTCCTCGCCGAGCTCATCGCAGATTGCCTCTGGTCGACGTGGATGTCATGTGTAGAGGATGTAGACTTGCTTGACAAGCTCATCTACGGGAGCAGTTGGGCTTCTAGGGTATCAATACATCTAGGGGTGTAACGTCGTGCGCAGGTGTGCTAGCACCTCGTCTTGCGGCTAGGGTTTACTCGGGAGCGAGAGGACTGACGGGCATAGCTGCGTCGCCTCGGGGCTCTTCCTTATATATACGTGTTAATGGGCTTCTATGTTAGTGGCCCATTAGGTCTCTAATTATTATGTGGATTCGTATCCGCGTGCTAAACCCACTAGAGGACGAATCCTTTAGGTATGTGCCAACTTGTTAATTGTGTGAGCAGTTTGGTTCATGCAGAAGTCAGTCGTGGTCTCGAAAGCTTCCTTTCCAATCCATATATCAATAATAATACCTAGCCGCACATATTAACCCCCTATTCCTTGGTGATGCGGTTAAAAATACAAGGTGTGTTCATCCTATTCCTTCTCCAAGTCTAGTGCACAATTCCAGTGAGCAGAAATAAGATGATGAAAGTGCAAATGAGGAAGATATTCAAGGAGAAGGAGCTCAATATTCAAGCTCATACCATCTAAGTCAGTTTGATAGTCCTATCCATGCACCGAGTCTATCTTTACCTACTGATCCACCTATGACATATGTTGCTCAAAGTGGTTGGTATAACATAGCTCCTCAAGTGCCATTTGTTCCTCAAGCAAGTGAACATACCCATCCTGTGCACACAAACCTTGGTATTGATAGAAGGTCCATTGGAAATGATGGCTCCAGAACTATAGTAATAACTTCTTCAAGTTCTAGAGGAAAACCACAACCTGAAAAATGAGCAGATTCGGATGTTAAGAGAGCTAGCTGCCGTTGCTCGGTTCACTGAGGACCAAATGCATCATTTCAGCCCAAGGCAGCATGGTGGTGAGAAGGAGACTCAAGGCTTGTCGAGGGTGATCCATTGGAGTCTCCTCATGTTTCTCATGAACAATTTGTGCCCCCAACTTATTCTCAATCACACCATGACTTTCCAAGTCAGCATGAGGTCCCAAGCCACCCAGCCGCACCAAAGCCCCAAGAACAATATTTTCAGAGCTGGGATCAATTCTCCTCTCTATTTGTTAACTTTGGAACCAAAATTCAAGAAGTTTCCACTACGGTTGACAATTTGGGCACTCAAGTTCAAGAGCTTCACTCCACTGTAGACAGTCTCCAAAATAAATATGATGAGGAGTTCAGGGAAATCAAAGGTCTGCAAAAAAAGTTGTTTGATTCTCAAGGCCTTGTCTTCTTCAAAATGGATTACATAAAGAATATACAAGGAGCAAATACCAATAGATAACAAAAAGATAATGCCAAACGCTTGTAAGATCTCACCAAAAAGACAGAGTCTACTGACACAAGGTTGAATAGTATTGCTGTTGATGCGAATAGTCATTGCCAAAATATCCAGGCTATGATTTTCCAATACATAGGAGAGCTTTGGGATCAATCAGAACAACATCAGTTAGCTTTTGAGCATTTTTGGAACTCTAGGATGTCACCTTCTTAGGAGAATATCTTAGCCACTCTTTAACATAAAGATGAGGGGGCATAAGAGATCTTTACAAAAGGCAAAATGAGTATGAGCGACAAGTGAAAAGGGAGCAGGCTATGGCTGATTCTGAACTACATGATATTGGTTCTAGCTTGCAGCAACTTCAGTAAGATTTTCATCAATGGACCATTCAAGAGGATTCGGAGCCAAGTTGGCATGATCAAACCATGGAAGCTTCTTACTTAAAGCAATAAGAAGAAACAACTGAGTACTCATCTCCTTTGTGCTGCTTGATGCCAAAGGGGGAGAAAAGGTCTTAAGTTTTTAGCTTGTGTCTTAGCTTTAGTTGATCTTTGAACTATTGTGTCTTGAATTGCTCGTTTGTACTAAGACCTATTTCTTGTTTGAGTTGTGACTTAAGTTATTACAATTTTATCCATGCTTGGAACTAACTCTATTTTATAGAAAATTTATTATGATCAATCACCAAAAAGGTGGAGATCGTAGCATCTAGGCACCCTAATTTTTGATGAAAAGATTATTAAAGAGTTTTGTTGATGATGACCTCAAGTAAGCTCAATTGTACTCACTCCAGAGCGTTTAGGCTCATATTGTGAGTACTCTCGTTGGTGGTGCAGTATCACGTTTCAAGACAATATTAACGACATTTTTTCTAGTTGAGCTTTCGGACTTGTATCAAGCCTGTAGCTAGGCTTTTATAGTCTTTGGCGTACTATTAAGGGGGTTTCACATTTTTACTCTTTTGGGTAATATTTTTCTCAATCTTACGAAAATAATTTGGAACAACCAAATCGTAAAAACTTAGCCATTTTTCTTTCATAGAATTTTGTGTTAACGTCGAACAAGCTCCTTATTCCTATCTTTCAACCGTTCCACCAGAGAGATGAAAGTTAACGCCAGACAAACCATGCCTTAGTTTTATTCTTTTGTCCGGCGCTATCATAGTTCACGACGAACAGTCTATCGTGAACTAGTTTTCTTTTGTGTGTCGTGTAGACAAAACAATGTTTACGCAGGATAGTCTGCCGCGAACTAGTTTTTCCTTGGCGAGGCACGCAGACAAATCCTAGTTCACGCTGGACAGTCCGTCGCATGATGGTTTTCCACTGAAAGTCTATCCTCTGCAAACGTGTTTTTGTCTCTTTTTTGTGACCGTTGAAATCCGTCCGTTGCTAAAGCAATTTTGACAGTGCTTTTGCAAAAGTACTTTGCCTTCTTATTTACAGCTAGGATTGCACTCAAACCGTTATTATCTGTGTCTTAGCCTATAAAAGGGTGCATAACCTCATTTCCGAGCAGAGCTTTTGCCATAAAATAATATTCTCACACCTATTAGCCAAGTATTGTGCCTTGTTCTTCAGCTACACCATAGTTCCACTAAAAGGCCCAAAATCCTAGTTGCTCCAAAATTATTTAAATCTTATTGAGAGTATGTTATCCATTTGGGTGATGATCTGAAGCTTATTACTTTTAGATTACCAATTCTATAAGGCCTGGTGGAGGTTTTTCTTGAAGAGATTGCCATGGTGATTGTGGTAGCATTCAAGATAGTTTGTGAGGGCTAGGTGCTTGCCTACCGGATTGGTGAAAAGCAACCAAGAGCGAAATGAGGCTGTGGGCTCGAGCGGGAGCTAGTCCTTGGAGAAGGGCTTGCCTCAACGGGGAGTAGGAGGACTTCGAAGCTCTATCAAAAAATCGTTGTGTCCCTCTCTTTACTTATTGCATTTACATTTTCAGCTCCTTACTTTCAACACTTGTTCTTTCCTTATTGTTTTAGATATTATTGTTGTTTCTTACCTAACGTAGGACTTGCTAGCTAGATTGGGTAATTAATTGCTAAAGTTTGAAATTTAATTTAAATTTAAAAGTTGCATATTCACCCCCCTCTAGCCTAGCTAGATACTTTCAAATGGTATCAGAGCATAGGTTTCCTATTTTCAGCTTAACCGCTTAAGATGGCCGATGGGAGTAAACCCGCTAATGTTGGTAGAGTTCCTTTGTTCGATGGCACGAACTATCCCTACTAGAAAATTATAATGAAGTTTTACCTTCAAGCAACTGGCTATGATGTGTTGAAAGTCACTAAAAATCCTATCCCCGATCAAGTTGACTCAAAAGGTAATCCCACACCCAGCGAAATAAAAAACATAGAGTATGATGCTCAGGCCATTAATGCCATTTTACTTTGCTGGAGCCCTGAAGTCGTTAATCGTGTGAGTAAGCTCACTTCGGCTCACATGAATTGAAAAACCCTAGAAATTCATGAAGGCACTTCGGATGTCAAGGAGAAGAAACTCATCATAGCTAGGAAAAAGTTTGATACTTTCACCTTGTTACCTAATGAAAACACCAATGACATGTTCACTAGGTTGAACCCCATAATCAATGAGCTCAAGGAATTGGGAGGCAAGTTCTGGAATGTTGAGATTTCCGCAATATGATTTGGGTACTTCCTCGGTGCTACTGGAATTTGGTCACTTACCTCACAGGTAGTGGTGATCTCAAGGTTCTCACTCTAATTGAACTATTGGGAAGATTGAGCACACATGAGATGCATTTTGATGAGGGTGAGGGTTCGGCAAAAAAGAAAGATCTTGCCCTCAAGGCAAAAGAGAAGGCTTGCTCCGAAGATGAAGAAAAAAGTAATGCTGGAGATGATGCCAAGGAGCTTGCTTTGCTTATGAAAAGAGCAAGAAAGCTCATGAATAAAGTTTCTCAGTGACTCCAAGAAGAATCACTTCTCTCCATCCTCAAAAAGAACCATTTTCACAATATCATTTGCTATGAGTGCAATGAAAGGGGTCATATTGCTGCTCAATGTGACAAGAAGAACAAGAAGAAGCACAAAAGCAAGAGCAAGGTTAGTGATGATGAGAGTAATGATCACAAGAAAGAAAAGACGAAGAAGTACAACAAAATAAACTTTTGAAGGCTAACCAAGCATTGGAAGAAGGAAGCATCATTGGTGAACGGGTGACCGATGAGGAGAGCTCAAGTGATAAATCATCCTCATCCTCCGCTAATAATGCAAGATCCGAAGGCCTAGCTGAACTTCTCTGAATGAATCAACTCCTCCGCCACCATTGTCTACCTCACTTTGCCTCATGGCAAGCCTCGACGATTAGAAGGTAGATGATGATACTTTCCACTCTTGTGATGAATTGGTTGAAATGATCAATGAGCTTAATAATGCCTTGATGAAAGAGACCTCTATAAATAGAAGTCTCAAGAAAGATTTACGTTCTATGGATAATGATCATGAATCTCTTTTTGTGAAACGTGAAGTGTTAGAAAATGAGTAAAGTTCTTTAAAGAGATCTTATGCTGAAACAACTGCTCAATTAGACAAGTTGCTTGCTAGTCAATCTTCTAAAAATGGCATGGTTGATTGTTATATTGATTGTGATTTGACTAGTGCAGTTATTGATTTTACTTGTGATAAGCCAAATAAAGAAGATGCTTACACCTCTTGTGATGATTTGTATGATTTTAGTTAGACCGCCTTTAGCTCTTCATATTCTTTTAGCATGAGTGGTCACTTAAAATCTCCTATTATGTGCAATGGCGAAAATTGAAAAACTTCTATGTGTGCTAGGTTGTTAATTGAAAATGAAGAGATTAAGTTTATCCTTGCTAAATTTGAAAAGTGACTTGGAAAATGCTATCTTGAAAGTATTGCTCTTGACAAAATGGTTGGGAGCAAGGGGCTACATTGGGTAAGGTAGGATTGGGTTTTACTCAAAGGGTGGTGCCAAAGAAACGTGGACAAATAAGCCCTAAGTCTCTTTTTAACAAGAGTAATGCTGTAAATCACACCCATTTAAATGTCAAAACTAAAAGGGTGTTTGTTAGGAAAGTCTAAACTATTGATTCTTACTATTTGCTCTTTAAAGATGATAATGGAAAAGTGGTTGCTGAGTATGTTGGTCCCAAGAATTTGAATGATAATGCTTGATCAATTTAGGGTTACAAAGTGTTTTGTCTCAAAATATTTTGCCCTTGGAAGTGTGAACACCAACCTCAAAAGACCGAACTTAGTTTGGGTACCTAAATATAAAAAATTATCTATTTTTGTACGTGAACTAAAAGAGTGGCGACCCGCATTGTGTTTTTTTATTGTGGATGCACTAAACACATGATGAGCGACTCACGTATGTTCACCTCATTTGAGGATGGTGATTTCTTTAGAAAAATCAACTTTGATAACAATCGCAAGGGTGAGGTAAAAGGGAAGAGTAAAATCACTATTTCCCCCAACTTGTCCATCGACAATGTCCTCCTTATTGAATCTCTTAGTTTCAATTTGCTCTCCATGTCCCAAATTCTCAGTGTCATGTACAACTCTCGTCCACTCGAACTTTTGCATATTGATGTGTTTGGTCCAACAACTTATGCAAGTATCGGTGAAAACTCTTTTTTGCTTAGTGGTGGTAGATGATTTCTCTCGATTTTCTTAGATGTCCTTTTTAGTATTGTTGGACATATTTTCAAAACTTTTGCAAGAAGGGCCCAAAATAAATTTGAGTCTCCCATTAAGAAGGTTAGAATCGACAATTGGACAGAGTTCATTAACACTAACATTGAGGATTTTTGTGATGAGCTAGTCGTAAAGCATGAACTTTCTGCCACATTAACACCTCAAAAAATGATGTGGTACAAAGAAGAGTAGGACACTAATTGAGATTGCAAGAATCATGTTGGACTAGTATGGCATGCCTGACAATTTTTGGGCCAAATCTATCAATATGACTTGTCATACAATCAATCGACTCTATCTTCACCAACCTCCCAAGAAGACTCCATATGAGCTATTGGTTGGAAGACATCCCAATATCTCCTACTTTTGTGTCTTTGGGTGCAAAGTGTACATTTACAAAAAGAGACACCATTTTGATAAATTTTAGAGGAGGTGCGATGAAGGCATCATCCTCGGCTATTCCTCTAAGTTTAAGCTTATCGAGTGTTCAATAACTCCACTTGACTTGTTGAGAAGAGTTATAATATCAAGTTTAATAAATCTAATGACTCAAAAGGAGAGCATGAGAATTTGAGTGATGTTGATGATGAGCCATTGGCTACATGAATGAAGAATATGACTATTGGAACTGAAAAACCAAATGAAGTTTCCGATGTCGCCAATGTTGAACAATCTTCGTCCATGACACTCCAAGTGAGAATCAAGAAGACATGGAGAAAGTTGATAGAAGTGAGCCTATTGAAGAATCACAACCCTTCAAGACTCACCACGTAATTGCTAAAGACTATCTGGCAAACCAAGTCTTTGGTGACATAAGTAAGGTTGTTCAAACTCGTTCCCGTGATGCAAATTTCTATGTGCACTTGTCCTTTGTGTCTTCTGTAGAGGCCAAAAATATTAAAGAAGAGCTTAAAGATTCAAATTGGGTGGAATCAATGCATGAGGATGTAACATCCTCATTTTTTTCGAAAATTAAAAAAAACATGGCATTGCATTCTCATCCAAATTATTTTATGAATTAAGAATACCTTTAATTACAAAAATGAGTATGTTACTTAAGTACCTACTTAAAAATAATTTATTGATTGAAAAATTTGTTAAAAATGTAAATTGTGTTACTTATTAAATATAATTAATTGTTAAATTATTTTAAGTGGGTGAAAAATCCTAATTATATTTTTAAATAATATTTTAAGCCTGTTTTGCCCCTTTTCTTATGGAAATAATTACCAAAAATCTTCAAATCCGATTGGGGCCCACTTGCCATTCACCCTCTCACCTATTTCTCTCTCCTCCCACCATCCCTTGCGCAACCACCTTGAATACTCCATTGAAACCTCCATTGTTGTGAAGATCAAAGGCTAGAAACTGCAAATTCATGGCCACTTCGCTGCCCAGTTACTACAATTCAGTTTCCATCAGTTGCTACTCCATCAATTGATCCATTTTTGGCCGCCAGTTCGTCCAGTTTGGCCTATAAAAACCCATCACGAGCTGCACTGTGCCACTCCCGATTTCCTCTGTTTCACCCAAAATTGATCATCTCCGGTGTGTTGTCGTGCCCCTCTTGCCTCTGTAGAGCTCCCCTAGGCCGTCCCCAGGCCATCGCCGGCGCCGGAGCGCCGCCAATCGCGCCGCTGCTGCCTATGCCTCCCGGCCGATCCGCTGCGTCGCTGTCTCCTCGGCCGCGCCGCCGCCTCCGTGGGCATTCCCTCCCCCCATGGAGATGTTCCCCCACCCCAATCTCCGCGTCGCCGCCGTTGTCTGCCCTGCCGCCGTGCGCCGCCGCCGCCCCCCGCATCGCTCCGCCACGCCGCCGCGCCGCACCGT
The DNA here is from genome assembly GCA_005191435.1 of Raddia distichophylla. Classification (NCBI taxonomy): domain Eukaryota; kingdom Viridiplantae; phylum Streptophyta; class Magnoliopsida; order Poales; family Poaceae; genus Raddia; species Raddia distichophylla. Next base: position 1,662,732 of record SPJY01020745.1, read on the forward strand.
CTCCCGCTGTGCTCGCTGCGCCGCCGCCGTGCTTCGCCGCCGCCCCCGCCGCAGCCCTCCCCCTCCTCTGTTTCTCTATCGGGAGGGAGACAGAAGGGATGCAGCCCCCCTCTTTTGCCTTGGGCCAGGCCGGCCCATTAGCCCAGACCGCGGCCCGTTTTTTTAATTTTGTAACTTTTGATTTTTGTAGTAAAGGTGCTGCGTTCAAATAATTATTTAAAATTCTCTTTAGCTCAGAAAAATATGAAACAAGTTTTTCTATGTTCCTAAAATTGTGTATTATGTTACTACCAATTTTGGTGCTGTTTCAACTCATATTAATTTCTGTATGATTTATTGAATAATCAAACTAGTAGCATTTTTAGTTATTAAAATATTAGTGCAAAAATTACCAAATCAATTTTTTCATGTTCCTAATACTGCCTAGTATTTTTCATAACATTTTGGCACTGTTTTGTTAAAAATTAATTTCTGAAGAATTTATTATGTATTAAGTATTGTAACAATTTTTATAAATAAAATAAAAATTGAACAATTGTGAAACCAATTTTAAAAATTTATTTTGAACAGAAATAACCTGCTGTAAAATTTTCATATGCATTGCATCTATTTCGGATTTCTCGCATTATTGAATTTCTTTCCGTTATTGTTGTGCGTTAGGATCGGACGGCGAAGAATGATTTGCCGACGCACCGAGAGAGTGTGTCCACTGTGCTCAACAAGGCAAGTGCTAAAACTTTGTACCCTACTGGTTTCCAAGTGCAAATCTCTTTGATTAGATGTTTGTAAAACTATGCATGTACGTTGTACCTAAAATCAACTATTTAAGTTAGAGTAGCTAAAACCAATTAGTGAATTAGACTTTGTTATACCCTACCTTGCTGCCATAGGTTTATTTAAAATCCTAGTATAGCCCTCCATTGAATTTTAGGTTTTGCCATCACTAGAACTGCTTAGATTGCATAATCTTGGTTTCTAGCCCTTGTTTCCAATAGCCATCAAATTCCCTTCTAATTCCTGGGAAACATCTAATTCATTAATTTTTCACTTTTGTGACATGATTTCAGTTTGAGAATACTTAAGCCAAGATAACATAATTTTGATAGGTAAAAAGACCAAAATGCCCTTAGCCAAGTGAACTAGTATACTGCAACAGCAGCGTTAGGGTTTTCCCGTCAACCGGAGTAGCCCGACGGTAGCGTGCCACGTCGACGGCGGCGCGCCGGCGATGGCCAAGGCTCTCCTCTCCTCCTAGGCTTCGAGGACGGCGACTTCGACGGGGGCAGCGACGCGGAGGCTGCGGCAGCGGCGGCGTCCAATGAGGCTGAGGCGGAGGCGGCGGATGCGCCGTCTGGTGAGGTGGCGAAGGAGGCTGCGCTGTCCGGCGAGGCGACGGCTGCAGCGTCCGGCGAGGTCCGTAGCCCCGCTCTCCTCCTAGGTTTTGGGAACGGCGACGGGGACGTCCTGTGCTTTGGGAACGACGGGGCTGCAGCTGCGGGGTCCGGCGAGGCTGCGCAGTCCGACGAGCCGACAGCAGGCTACGGCTTCAGCTCCAAAGGCATGGAACAGCAAGCCCGGCAAGGGCATTTTAGACTTTTCCCTAGGGAAAAACCACCATCACATGCCTTGATTGTGTCAAAAGTGCCAAAGTGTTATAAAACAAAAAAAATTAACAAATCAAATGTCCACTAGGAATTGGAAACCAACTTAATGTCTTTTGGAAACTAGGGGCACAATTGAGTGGCAGGGAAAAAAAATTCTCCCTAGGGCTCTGAAAATTTAGGTCGGGCCAAGGCCCATTAGCCATAATGGAGGGCTCGCCCTTGATTCAAACAGTATATGTATGTGTTTCATACAATGTTTTATACTCCCTCCGTTTCACCATATTTGTAAATGACCTCGAAAAAATACGTTTCATAATGTTTGTCCATTGCGAATATCAAGAGTGTAGTTATTGTGATGTTTCCACTCTTTACCCCTCAATTAAATGTTTAGGAAGAAGAAAAATAGTTGAAACATGCTATTAAATAGGGGTATGATGGTCTTTGCACATATTTTTTTTCTGGTAACTATTACTTCCTTGGTCGGTGCACATGGTGTGCTATAGACAAACATAGCGAAACGGAGGGAGTATGTTTTATGTGGTGTTTAAAGAGAATTTAATGTGTTTTATGTTTCATTAACGTTTTCATGCGTTGTTTCAAAAGGGGAACATGCATGCTATGCTACCTGAAATTAAAAAATTTTTACGCAGACACTCAAAACTATCATGCAAGTAGGACATCACAAAATGTTACTCCTAATGTGTTGTTGCAGCGGAAGGCGAGTCGAAGAAGACGGTTCTCACGTCACGCGCATCGTGGTACGGAAGCAGACGTTCACGCAGTGGTCGAACATCTCTTCATTGCGGTTGTTGTGCGCGTGTCCTCGCCGAGCTCATCGCAGATTGCCTCTGGTCGACGTGGATGTCATGTGTAGAGGATGTAGACTTGCTTGACAAGCTCATCTACGGGAGCAGTTGGGCTTCTAGGGTATCAATACATCTAGGGGTGTAACGTCGTGCGCAGGTGTGCTAGCACCTCGTCTTGCGGCTAGGGTTTACTCGGGAGCGAGAGGACTGACGGGCATAGCTGCGTCGCCTCGGGGCTCTTCCTTATATATACGTGTTAATGGGCTTCTATGTTAGTGGCCCATTAGGTCTCTAATTATTATGTGGATTCGTATCCGCGTGCTAAACCCACTAGAGGACGAATCCTTTAGGTATGTGCCAACTTGTTAATTGTGTGAGCAGTTTGGTTCATGCAGAAGTCAGTCGTGGTCTCGAAAGCTTCCTTTCCAATCCATATATCAATAATAATACCTAGCCGCACATATTAACCCCCTATTCCTTGGTGATGCGGTTAAAAATACAAGGTGTGTTCATCCTATTCCTTCTCCAAGTCTAGTGCACAATTCCAGTGAGCAGAAATAAGATGATGAAAGTGCAAATGAGGAAGATATTCAAGGAGAAGGAGCTCAATATTCAAGCTCATACCATCTAAGTCAGTTTGATAGTCCTATCCATGCACCGAGTCTATCTTTACCTACTGATCCACCTATGACATATGTTGCTCAAAGTGGTTGGTATAACATAGCTCCTCAAGTGCCATTTGTTCCTCAAGCAAGTGAACATACCCATCCTGTGCACACAAACCTTGGTATTGATAGAAGGTCCATTGGAAATGATGGCTCTAGAACTATAGTAATAACTTCTTCAAGTTCTAGAGGAAAACCACAACCTGAAAAATGAGCAGATTCGGATGTTAAGAGAGCTAGCTGCCGTTGCTCGGTTCACTGAGGACCAAATGCATCATTTCAGCCCAAGGCAGCATGGTGGTGAGAAGGAGACTCAAGGCTTGTCGAGGGTGATCCATTGGAGTCTCCTCATGTTTCTCATGAACAATTTGTGCCCCCAACTTATTCTCAATCACACCATGACTTTCCAAGTCAGCATGAGGTCCCAAGCCACCCAGCCGCACCAAAGCCCCAAGAACAATATTTTCAGAGCTGGGATCAATTTCCTCTCTATTTGATAACTTTGGAACCAAAATTCAATAAGTTTCCACTACGGTTGATAATTTGGGCACTCAAGTTCAAGAGCTTCACTCCATTGTAGACAGTCTCCAAAATAAATATGATGAATGCTGGGAAACGGGTAGTGATGGGGACGTGATCCTGATCTTCCGACAGATATGGATAAACACGATTGGTGGAGAACTCGACGTTGACGATCCGACCTTGATCAGCACCAATCTAGGCCTGCAATCGCTATACCACCGTCTCCGTTCGTTATCAACCACGCAAGCGCATGGTTGACCTCACAATGAAGGCTAGTTCCTGCAAGCGAATCAAGAATACAAGTAAGAACGAAGAAGAAGCAATATGGAATTGCAAATTCATATTAAGATCACGAATTTGGGGTTCCACAAACCGAAGATCGGCGATACTGCGATGGCAGAAATATATCTAAGCAAAACCCGACTCTAACAATGATGGCTACGAATTTTTAATAGGCAGAAGGGCGGCGGCTAGGGTTTGGGGCGCCCCCTGGGCGGGATACACGGGCCGAAGCCCAAAAATAAGGTGACGCAGCGCCGGGCGGCCCAACAGAATCTGGTCACCTCTTGTTTCGATGATTGTGATAGACTTAGAAGGAATTTGGACGTGCCACTAGATCCTTTGGAAAGGTCTCGTCGAGGGCTTCTCCGTAATGTACTTGAACACCCCAAACGGAGTTGATATGCATCTGCTACGCCCGTTTGAAGATAGACTGCTCCGCCATGACCGATCCAGACTCCAACTCGTGGTAGACTTGGTTCCCGACCTGTCTTGGCGCAAAATTCCATCCTCGCTGATCAACACCATAATTCCTAAGTACAAGCACAATATTATTAGGTAGTAACTCGCTCTTATGGTTACTCTCTTGTGTGGTATGGAACGAGCCCACCTGGTGATTTAGTTGTCGCGCACGTGCCCTTATTATTGGTTCTTGCACAGTAGGTGGTGGTAGAGTGGACGCATCGGTAGGGGTGATGTCCTCATCAGGTAGGATACGCGAGATCAAAAATAATTTTTCTACCACGAATCACCGAGGAGCACATGCAAGTAGAGGATCACAGATCGTTACCCTTGACGCGCAGATGCAGCGGAAGCAGTTTCTCGCGCGTAGAGGAAGTAGACGTAATCGCCTAGTCGCCTAGATTACCACCAAGTGCTCTCCTGTGCTACCCGAGTGGCAGCCGAGTGATCGCGTACGGTAGCGCCTCTAGCGGTATCCACACGTAACGAGCAGGAACGCCTCACGGGATGTGCTACCACCTCGCCGTGCGGCTAGGGTTTCTGGAGAGCAGGAGAGGTGCGCGACAGCTTGGCGTGATGAGGGCTGATCTTCTAACGCCGCCCCTTATATAGTCACGCTAGTGGGCTTCGGCCCGCTATATATAGTCACGCTAGTGCCTCTCCTTATATAGTCACGCTAGTGGGCTTCGGCCCTCTAGGGTATTGCTATCTCTTACGTAGATCATATCCACGTACAAACCCGTTAAACAGTTCCGACTCAAGGCGAGATGTGCGCCACCCTTGTTGATAGCTCGACCACTTCACTCGGTAGTGGATGGATACATACCATGACTAACTCTTTAATCATATTAACACGGCCGTGCGCTTTCTCTATCCATCCACATGAGAGACCCGGAGGTATCTCTCCTGTTATTGAAGAGGGGCAAATTCCGTCTTGATTATCACACCCTGGCTATGTATCGTGGCATATCCAGTAGGCACCTTTATAACTACCCTGTTACGGTGTAGCGTTTGATGATATCAAAGTATACGAGTCAACATGCTGGGCATCCATGACAATCTCAGGTGTAAGGACCATATAGTTATACCACTCGAGACTATATGCTGATGGCGCTATAAGAGATAACAACTCACAGTGTCTCGGAGTAGGTCTGTCCGACTGCCCATGTTCTACAACATGCGACCATACTATTAGTTTGATATCTCTATATCTATGATATGTGAAACATTACCATCAACTAATATGTATGCTGATCAAATCATAACCGCTCCTTGTAATGATATAGATCAGAGACCCGTTTAGAATAAAGTCATATAACATTGTGTTTCACAATCAAGTCGTACCCAATAGACAAAGTCATTACATTTATTCAGGGAACCGATGAACAACGTTATCATATATACATGAACAAAGACGTGATACAATCATCACTATGATTAATCTAGGGCATATCCCTTTCAATCTCCCACTTGCATTGGAGTCAATCATACAAGTATCGAATACACATTGCTCCTGTGTGCGCCTCATGATTTGGTTGTGGAAGGGGCTTGGTCAACGGATTAGCCACGTTTAGATCCGTGTGCACTTTGCAAACTTTCACATCACCTCTCTCAATGATCTCCCAGATCAGGTGGTATTGTCTGAGTATATGTTTGAATTTTTTGGTGTGACCTAGGCTTCTTCGCTTGTGCAATGGCACCACTATTATCACAATAGCGGTCCACTGGACAGGATGCACTAGCGGCTACGCCCAACTCAGAAACAAATTTTCTGATCCAAACAACCTCCTTTACTTCTTCAGAAGCTGCAATATACTCGGCCTCCGTCATGGAATCTGCTACTGTTTCCTACTTGGAACTCTTCCAGCTCACTGCCCCATCATTGAGACAGAATACAAACCCAGACTGCGATCTTGAATCCTCTCTGTCGGTTTGGAAGCTGGCATCGGCGTAACCCTTTACGATGAGCTCCTCCTCTCCTCCAAAGACCAAGAACATATCCTTAGTCCTTCGTAAGTATTTAAAGATGTTCTTTACAGCCATCCAGTGACCATCACTAGGATTCGATTGGTATCTGCTCATGACACTCAGAGCATATGACACATCTGGGTGAGTACATAGCATAGCGTACATGATGGATCCAATAGCTGAAGCGTACGGAATCCGACTTATTCTTTCTTGCTCATCAGGTGTCGAAGCACACTGAGTCTTGCTAAGACTTGCACCATGTGACAGTGGCAAGAAACCCTTCTTAAAATCATGCATGCGAACCGTTTCAGCACCTTGTCAATGTACGTACTCTGACTTAATCCAATTAACCTTTTTGATCTATCTCTATAAATCTTTACGCCCAAGATATAAGCTACATCTCCCAAGTCTTTCATCGAGAAACTCTTTCTCAGATAGTTTGTACAACATCCAACATTGGAATATCATTTCCGATCAACAGTATGTCATCTACATACAATATCAGAAATATTAGTGCGCTCCCACTAGCCTTCTTGTAAATATAAGGCTCTTCTTAATTCTTGATGCAGCCAAACTCTTTGACCACTTCATCAAAACAAAGGTTCCAACTTCGAGATGCTTGCTTCAGTCCATAAATGGACTTCCTAAGCTTGCATACCTTGCCAGCATCGGTAGGATCGACAAAACCTTCGGGCTGTACCATGTACACGTCCTCGCTTAGGTTTTCATTCAGGAAAGCCGTTTTGACATCCATTTGCCGAATCTCATAGTCATGATACGTGGCAATTGCTAGTATGATCCGGATAGACTTGACCATGCGACGGGCGAATAAGTTTCATCATAGTCCACACCATGAATCTGCTTGTACCCTTTCGCCACCAATCGTGTCTTAAAAATGTGAACATTTCCATCGGCATCTATTTTTTTCTTAAAGACCCATTTGCACTCTATGGTTTTTACACTATAAGAATGATCAACCAAGTTCTAAACTTGATTATCATACATGGACTTTATCTCGGATCTCATGGCTTCTAGCCATTTCTCAGAGTCCGGGCCCACCGTCGCTTTCTCATAGTCCTTGGGCTCATCATTTTTCAGTAATAACACATTGCGTTGCTCCGTCGTGAGGAACATAAACATCTTGAGAGCGCGGCTTGCCCGCATAGACCTCCGTGGGCCTGGCACCTTATCAACAGGTTCAGCAAAACCTTGCTCATCCTGATGAGAACTAGATAAAGCTGAATCATTTTCAGATGTTTCCCGAATCTCTTCGAGTTGCACCTTGCTCCCACTAGTCCTTTTAAAAAACTCTTTCTCCAAAAAGACGCCAGCTCGGGCAACAAACACTTTGCCTGCTTCCCGGTTATAAAAATAATACCTTTCGGTCTCCCTAGGGAGAAACACTTATCCGATTTGGCGTGGAGCTTATCAAATGTCAAACGTTTTACATAAGCCTCACAGCCCCAAATTCTAAGACAAGATAAACTTGGACATTTCCATTTCCATATCTCATATGGTGTCTTATTAACGGATTTATATGGAACCCTGTTCAACATGAACGTAGCTGTTTCTAGAGCGTGCCCTCAAAATGACAATGGAAGATCTGCTTGACTCATCATAGACCGTACCATGTTCAACAAAGTCCGACTCCTCCGTTCGGATACCCCATTCCACTGAGGCGTACCAGGCGGAGTCAATTGTGCAACAATTCCATAACTCTTTAGATGATCACTAAACTCTTGGCTCAAATACTCACCTCCATGGTCAGACTGTGGAAATTTAATTTTCTTGCCCAAATGATTTTGTACTTCATTCTGAAACTCCTTGAACTTTTCAAAAGATTCAGACTTGTGCCTCATTAGATAGATATAGCTATATCTACTAATGTCATCGGTGAAAGTAATGAAGTATTGATAACCATCTCTGGCCGTAGAGCTCATTGGTCCACATACATCAGTATGCACGAGGGCCAATAACTCTCACATCTCTCACTAGAACCAATAAAAAGTGCCTTTGTCATCTTGCCAAGTAAATAAGGTTCGCATGTTTCAAAAGATTCGAAATCAAATGAATCGAGAAGACCATCTTTATGGAGCTTCTCCATGTGTATTTTGTTTATATAACCCAAGCGACAATGCTATAAATAAGTGGAATCTAAATCATTTGTTTTGAGTCTTTTTGTATTAACATTACTAATAGAAGCATTACCAAGATCTAGCACATACAACCCATTCACCAATGGACAGTTACCATAGAGCAAACCATTAAAATAAATTAAACAACACTTATTCTTTATTACAAAGTCATAACCATCTTCTTCTAAACATGAAGAAGAGATAATGTTCTTACTCAAGGCAAGAATGTGATAACAATTATTTAATTCCATGACTAAACTAGAAGGTAACGACAAGGGATAGACGCTGACGACCTTTGCAGCAACCTTTGCTCCATTGCCGACTCGAATCTCCAACTCTCCTCTCTTGCAATCTCTAATCCTTTTTAGCCCCTGCAACGATTTGCAAGTGTGAATCATTGCACCGGTATCAAATACCCAAGATTCAGTAGGTCAAATTGCAAGATTAACTTCTAAACGTTAATACCTGAATTAGAAGGTGGAACCTTTTCATTCTTCTTATCTTCCAGGAACTTTGGGCAGTTCCTCTTCCAATGCCCATTTGCTTTGCAGTAGTGGCATTTGTCAGAAGAAGTAGGGCCATTTCTTTTGGTCTTACCATCAGATTTAGGTTTGGGGTCTTGGATCGTATCCTCACCCTTACCCTTAACCCCACGCTTCCTCTTCTTACCCCCTTTCTTTTGAACCACCATAACATGTTTATTGCTTTTCTTGATGCTCTCCCCGACTGTCTTTAGTATCCCATGCAATTTAGCCATGCTTTTCTCCATGCCATTCATATGAAAGTTCATGATGAACGGCTCAAATCTTACAGGAAGCGATTGGAGAATCACATCGGTAGTGAGCTCTTCGCTTAGCGGAAAACCCGGTTTCTCTAAGTTCTCAATGTAACCAATCATCTTGATCACATGAGGGCTCACCGGATTGCCTTCAGCCAGTTTGCACGCAAACAAAGCTTTCGAGATCGAATATCTCTCAGCTCTTGCTTGGTTCTCAAACATGCTACGGAGACGCACGATCATATCGTAAGCATCCGCTTCCTAATATTGCTTCTGAAGCTCAGAGTTCATTGTAGCAAGCATGAGACAGCTAACATCAAGGGAATCATCGCAGTGCTTATCATAAGCTCTGCGATAAGCGGCAGTAGCATCATCGCCGGATTCTTAATGATAGGGATCCTTTAGAACATATTCCTTTTTCTCTTGCTTGAGAACAATTCTCAAGTTTCGATACCAATCAATAAAATTTGTTCTGGAGAGTTTCTCTCTCTCTAGAATTGATTGCAAATTAAAACATTGTTTGCAACAACAGGCGGCATCTACAACAGAAATAAATAAGCAAAGTCTTAGCACTATGTTCATGTTAATCTTCTATTAAACAAAATTTGATAAAAGGTACTCCCACTAAGATGACATTCCCTCTGGTGATCTCCATGAGACAAGATCCATGGTCACCGCGGTTCGGGTAATGATTTGTCAATACCAATTGAACCCGTGACATAGGTAGGCAACGCATTGCCAATCACATCGTATGTGACTCTTGCTTGTTGGGATGGCATCATATGCCCCGGCTCCCAACCCTGGAAAACGGGTAGGCTACGCGAGCGCAAAAACAATTTTTCTACCACGAATCACCCAGGAGGACATGCAAGTAGAGGATCACAGATCGTTACCCTTGACGCGTAGATCCAGCGGAAACAGTTTCTCGCGCGTAGAGGAAGTAGACGTACTCGTCCAGATCACCACCGAGTGCTCGCCTGTGCTCCCCGAGTGGTAGCCGAGTGCTCGCCGGTGATTGCCGAGTGGTCGCCGGTGTTCGCCGAGTGATCGCCGAGTAATCACCTGTGCTCGCTGACGATCCAACCGAATAGCGCGTCTGCATACAGCAGTGCCTCTAGCAGTAACCACACGTACCGAGCAGAAACGCCTCACGGGGTGCGCTAGTAGCTCGTCGTGCGGCTAGGGTTTCTGGGGAGCAGGAGGAGCGCGACGGCTATGCGTGGTGAGGGCTCAACTCATCTTCTAACAACGCCCCTATGGCTCTCCTTATGTATAGTCACGCTAGTGGGTTTCGGCCCGCTAGGGTTTATATCTCTTACGTAGATCAGATGCACGTACAAACTAGTTAAAAAGTTCTGACTCATTAAGTGTGTGACCCGTTAGGTTCAGTGCAAGTTGGCAGTGGATCTGGAAACCTATTTCCAATCCACCGATCAACAGCGGCACCTAGCAGTACGTATTGACACCGAATGCATAGAATCAATATTCGGCTGAACCTTGATACACTGACATACCGATCCCTTAGCCACCCGATACCAGTCAATCTCAAGGCGAGATGTGCGTCACCCTTGTTGATAGCTCGACCACTTCAATCGGCAGTAGATGGATACATACCATGACTAACTCTTTAGTCATATTAGCACGGCCGTTCGCTTCCCTATCCATCCACACGAGGGGCTCAGAGGTATCTCTCATGTTATCGAGGAGGGTCAAATTCCATCTTGATTATCACACCCCTGGCTATGTATCGTGGCATACCCAGTAGACACCTTTATAACTACCTTGTTACGGTGTAGCGTTTGATGATACCAAAGTATACGAGTCAACATGCTGGGCATATATGACAATCTTAGGTCTAAGGACCATATAGGTATACCACTCGAGACTATATGCTGATGGTGCTATAAGAGATAACTCACAGTGTCTCGGAGTAGGTCTGTCCGACTGCTCATGTTCTCCAACATGCGTCCATACTATTGGTTTGATATCTCTATATCTATGGTATGTGAAACATTACCATCAACCAATATGTATGCTGATCAAATCATAACTGCTCCTCGTAATGATGTAGATCAGGGACCCGTTTAGAATAGAGTCATATAACAATGTGTTTCACATTCAAGTCGTACCCAATAGACAAAGTTATGACATTTATTCAGGGAACCAATACACAATGTTATCATATGTACATGAACAAAGATGTGGTACAATCATCACTATGATTGATCTATGGCATATCTCTTTCAATGAGGAGTTCAGGGAAATCAAAGGTCTGCTAGAAAAGTTGTTTGATTCACACGGCCTAGTCTTCCTCAAAATGGATTACATAAAGAATATATAATGAGCAAATACCAATAGACAACAAAAAGACAATGCCAAACGGTTTTAAGATCTCACCAAAAAGACAGAGTCTACTCACACAAGGTTGAATAGCATTGTTGTTCATGCGAATAGTCATTGCCAAAATATCCAGGCTATGATTTTCCAATTCATAGGAGAGCTTTGAGATCAATCAAAACCACATCAGTCAGGTTTTGAGCATTTTCGAAACTCTAGGATGTCACCTTCTCAGGACAATATCTTAGCCACTCTTTAACATAAAGATGAGAGCATAAGATATCTTTACAAAAGGCAAAATGAGTATGAGTGACAAGTGAGAAGGGAGCAGGCTATGGCTGATTCTGAACTGCATGGTATTGGTTCTAGCTTGCACAAACTTCAGTAAGACCATTGAAGAGGATTCGGAGCCGAGTTGGCATGATCAAACCATGGAAGCTTCTTAGTTAAAGCAATCAGAAGAAACAATTGAGTACTCATCTCCTTTGTGCTTCTTGATGCCAAAAGGGGATAAAAGGTCTTAAGTTCTTAGCTTGTGTCTTAGCTTTAGTTGATCTTTGAACTATTGTGTCTTGAATTGCTTGTTTCTACTAAGACCTATTTCTTGTTTAAGGGGGAGTTGTGACTTAAGTTATTGCAATTTTATCCGTGAACGAGAGTTCAGATGAAGCAATGTTGTTGTACTCCTCAGACTGGATCAGATCCGAGTCCGAAGGAGTGTTGGTCATCGATTGTTTGGAGAAGCTCTTTGCTAATCCTTGATGTCCTTGGAGGTGTATCATGGCCTCTTCACGTGCCGCAGCCTCCGCAGATGGGTTTTACAAGCTTGTTGAGATTCGCGACCTTCCCACGCAGCCTACCTTCAAACGGGCTCCTCGGACACATTCGGACTCCGTTTTGGGCGTTCTTGGGCTTCACGGAAAACTGACGAAATTATCTTTCCAACGCATCCAGTCTCATCCTGAAATTCCTTTTGGATCAATAGGAATTGAAGAAACAAAATCACATCCAGAATCTGTCTTTGAGCCGTCGCCGTATCCGAATCGGGAAGTGAGCCGTTGGCGTACTACTCATGAGTAGATGGCCGTGGCGTTCCCCAACCCGAGCGGGAGGCGTTGTTGTAGTTCTCCCAGATTGGATCTTATCCAAATCAGGGAAGTGGAGTTCGCCGAAGTCGTTGATGATGTAGTCGGCTCCCGAAGCGGTAAGCCTCGCCGGGGGCGGAGACGACGGCAACTTCGTTGATTGATGCCATCGAGTTTGACGAGATTGATCTTGATGCTGTCCCTACCTGGCGCGCCAACTGTCGATGGGTAGCTAACTGGGGGTTATCGTCGGCAATGATTATATATGGAGCGATGCACAAGATTCAAATTCGATGGTAGCACAAGATAGGGGAGTCTTTTTTTTACAGGTTCAGGCCCTCGCGGGGAGGTAATGCCCTAGTCCTATGCTCTGGGATTATATGGGGTATATATGTACAAGATGATCGGGAGATCTCTCATATGTTGTGTTCTCGGCCTCAAGTTGTGTTATGAGGCGAGGGTATTGGATTGGATGCCGAACTATGGCCCCCTACCCCCTTTTATATAGTGGAGGGGGTGGGGTTACATGGAGTCCTGGTCGGTTATGAGGTAAGATTCCTATCTCTATACTCTAACCAAATATGTAGTTATTTGGGATTACAATTGTATCTTCCCTATTAATTAGGGATAAACTTCTATCTTGCAAGTCAAGCCTTCTAGAGTCCGAGTGGTACACGTCTTTATCCACCGACTTGGTCCATCCCCTGTCGGGTGGTCTTTTAGGCCTGCCGTGTGGGTACCCGGGGTCTATGTTATCCACACCTGCGCTGCCGCCAATCCAAAGCCGCTATGCGCCCATTGTTTTCCCACGCGCTACGCCGTTGCTTGCCACCCGTCGTTGCGCCATTGGCCCCACACGCCGCCGCCAGTGCGCTTCCACCACGTGTCCCAGTTGCCGTTGTGGCCTGCGTCCGTCGCTGCCACTTGAAAAACTGAGGAGATTACTGGTTTTCTTTCGATTGACCGGATTAAACTGGTTTATTCTTTTTGGTATTTTTTTATTTTCCCAAATCTTTCAAGAATTGTTTCAGGAGCATTAGAACTCCAAATTAGGTGATTCCAGAGCTATTATTTTGAATAAATAGCCTAGAATTTTATATATTTTATTGAGCTATATGTTTTGTTTATTGTTTTGTTGTTTTTGCATATATGCATCTACGTGTAGATCATCCGTATTCGCGCTGTTCGGGAGGATTGCAGGAGCTGTTCGAAGGAGGATCACAAGACCTGGAGTACTACCAAGCAAGATAGATTGCATCTTGCTCCCTATGTTTGTAAAACTTACCCGTTATTATTTTTATTTATTTTTTCTCATGCATGAAATGATGGGAAGGGTTAGAATCCTATTATATTCACACCGAGTCATCTATCATGTGAATTTAGCCATTTATTGCTGCCTTAGTGTTTCCTATCCCATCCTTGTGCATAGTTGCTAGTGCACGTGGGTTGGTAGTTTATTAGGTTATTCATCATTTAATTACTCTTGTGACTTGGTATGATTGGAGATGCTGAGTTACTTTTAATAACTTAATCAACTAAAACCTACGTGGCGTGTGTTGACTAAAGGTGGCAAGTCGGGTGGTTTTGTGGATTGAGGTATGTTTTGGAGGTAGTCACCTTTGTCTAAAGACTCTTGACGTGTGTTTATTCCGCCAAACCATACAAACGCAACCATAAGTGCTAGCGTCAGCATGTTGCGTAGCATGTGCTAGTCCTGGCTTAGTAGTTAGGGAAAACTGTTAGCACATGATACTTTGAAAAGATCGGGCTACGGTCCGTTGGTTCAAGAGGGGGACCCGAGTTGTCGAAATATTAGAGGGGGTGTGTTAACAGAAGGAAAATGAGTCGCCTTATATCGTTACTTGGTCTAGGCTCCTAAGGAAGAGATAAGACAGAAAAGTACCACTACGCTTATGGGGAAAGTGTGCTACACTTTGCAGAGTTAAAACTATCATGATAGGATGTAATTGATTATTTGCCCCGAAGTTGATGTGCACTTGATTATTTGCCCTGCTGTTTGATTATTTACCCTGATGGCCCACATGTCATAGATACACATCAGGGCAAATAATCGAGGGCACATCAACTTTGGGCAAATAATCGAGTGCACATCAACTTCGGGGCAAATAATCAATTACCCCTCATCATAGCCGTTCCCACGGTCATGGGAGGGGAGGAAGGTCGTACATGGTAGTCTCATGTATAATAAATTAATCTGATGGGTTGGTGTAGTTTGAGTTGTTCGAGGCTTGTGTTGTTTTACAGAGGGGTTTTGGAAGCCGAGCTCTGGTTGTTTGTTGGGAAGCTTATCACTGTTAATTGTTCTAAAAATTTGTTTTACAATACTTTAAATAATTTGACTACTGTAGGTGTTTATGCAAAATAGCCACCCTATTTTTGTTTACATCTTTGCATCATTATAAGGACTCTTTCTGGGTAGCCGTTTACTCACTATACAAAACCATGAATATATTTGTCTTCAGGGGAAGAGTTAGGTCTGGTCTATCTTCAAGATAAGGAGGATTCCGTCTCAGACTTCGACGAGGATTAGCTGACGCGGAAGGGTCGGATTTGAGTATCATCATACCTTATTTCCGCTGCATATTTGAATTTCCGCACTTTGATATATTATGGAGAATATTATGTCATCTTTAAATTAAACTATTGTAATAAGTAGTTGTGTAACAGTTACTTTTGCATAATATGTAATTTATCTAAGTTATTTGTGTCTATATGATGATGTTAAACAAATTGTCGCTCACAAGTTGCTAGCATTGATCTCTGGGACTAGTAATCGATTGTGAGTGGATCCTGGTGAAGCCGGGCGTTGCGACACAATTCTCACTTTACCCCCTGAACTTGAGTTTTTACTTTTTCGAATTTAGGGGGCGAAAAACTAAATCTCAAGTTCGGTGGCTGCAAGTTTAGGGGGGCAACAATACAATTTTCTCCCAAAACAATCTCACTTAACTGCAGTTAAAAGAATCCTAAGATAACTGAAAATTTCTCCTAATGTTGGTTTGTGGTATTTTAAAGGTGTTTCTTTTGAGTTAATTGGGTATTTCGATTCAAATTATGCGGGGTGCAAAATTGACCAAAAAGGTATCTCGGGAGGGTGCCAACTGCTAGAAAGGTCTCTAGTAGCTTGGTCTTCCTTGGAACAAAACTTTGTGACGCTACCAATCGTTTAAGTGGAATACATAACGGCGGGGAGTGCTTGTGCTCAACTCTTTTTGCATGAAGCAAACCTTAACTATCGGCAAACGTTTTTGACAAAGTGATGTTATTGTGTGACAATGAAAGTGTCGTGAAAATAGCCACTAATCCTATCCAATAAGAGACCACGTCCGCAAAGGCGACATTGTGCTTGAGTATGTCAACACCGATGATCAATTAGCGGATTTATTCACTAAACCTTTAGATTCCACATGCTTTAACAAGTTGAGAAATGAGTTTAACATCCTAGCTTCTTGTAACATCTTCTATAATTGATCAAAATGCTTTTGAGTGACATTAGTGGTGTTTATTTGTCGATCTTTTGGATCTTCTGGTTTGAGGCCTATTGTCACATTTAAGGGGGAGCTAATTTTCCGTACATTTGTGCATCCCGAATAGTGACTAAACAAATTGGCTTGATCTTGAATAAATAGTAGGCATCGTCACTAAAATTAAATAATGTGCTTAAAAGTGTGCTAAAAGTTTTATATTTCTATCTTGAGCCTTTCCTGTGCTATAAATATGCCATACTAAATTTCAAAGAATATAATGCTTTAAAAATTATTTTGGTTCTCTAGGTCTCTAGTGTCTCATACTTGAGAGCCAATCTAAAATTTGGTCAAAATTTAGTTAAGAATAGGGTATTCGAGTTTAACATGGGTTCTAATAATTGAAGTTCTAATTTTCAATATTCATATTGATGATGACTCAATGAACCCATACAATTCTTTGGATTCAAAAATCCATTGAGTTTTTGTTTGAACTTGAGTTTCATAATTTTTATTTCAAAATTCTAAAGACATGCTCTCCCTTAACCATCTCTTGAAACATATTTAATTTGTCAAGAATCATTCTTGTGAAACCATGATGTTGAATATTTGGAGTTATTTTGGGACACATGAAAATTCAAATTTGTCCGAGTCTAGAATAAATATTTTAACTCTGGTGCTAGAGATATTTCATTTATCGACGAACAAACAGTTCTGAGCAAAGCCTAGAGCAAAGTCTGTTAACGACGGACGGTTCGGCGCGAACTGGAGTTTTTCTACACACGACAGACTGTCCGTCGCTAACACCCATTGTTCTGACTCTTTCTGTCCAACGCAAACTGAAATCTCACTAGTCAAATTTGAATCAAAATTCTACATATTATTTGAATCAAAATTTCAAATCCCGTTTTTGCAAAATCTTATATATTTGCATTCAAAGGTATTTTTAGATCAAAATTTAAGGATTCATTCTCCTTTGGCAATTTCCCCTTGAATTTCTTTTCCCCATGATTCCTACCTATCTTTATTGTGTTGGGTCCCGCAGTAAAAGGATAGTTACAACCACCCTCTACCCTCATTTACTGCCCTTCCACCCGTTGGAATAGTTACTTTTGTCCTATCCTTTGCGCCAGCAAAACTTCTTCCCCATACCTCTGCGTGGTATGGCGGTTTACCTCTTCGTATTCACTAACCGCCACCAAACCCTAGCCCTAATTCCCCTGTTTTTCCTACTTTTGGCCAAATTCCTCCCCTTCTTCTCCTGCTGTAGGAGAATCACTTTCGCTCGGGAATTTCAGGTAACCTTTTTCTAGGGTTCGATCTATCCGAGTTGCAATCCTTTCTGCCCGTCCTCTGAAGTTTTTTTTCCTCGGTCAGTTTTGTGGCAGGGGCACGGATAAAGTCAACCGAAAAACAGGGTTTGCTTAGTCGTACGGTGGATAAGGTTAGAAAGAAGAAGAGAGCAGTGTCTCCTCCATCACCAAATAGGAGAATGGTTAGAACAAAAAGTATGGGAATATCCATTGAAAGAAGCCCAAGAGGTCCAGTGGTTCCTAGGGTAGGACATAGGCCAGTTCAGTGATGGCAAGAGATAAACATATTGTTAGTGAGTCTGAAAGTGAAGATTCAGACTATGATCCTAGTGACTTGCCTGATTCTAAGCTAGAGGAGTTAGAATCAAGTGAAGAGGAGCTGTCTTTGGGTAAGCTAAGAAGTTTGGGTGGGAAGAAATTGAGAAACATCAGATTAATAAGGGAAAAGGCTTGATTTCCCTGGGATAGAACCCTAGACGAGAGAGATTTGTCACTATGCTTGAAAGCAACATCTATGAACTATACAAGGACAGAAAAAATCCACGTACTGCAGTCCAATACATTTATTGGGGACAAATTTGTGAAGTGACTGGATCATAATATTTGGTGGATTGCATCAACTCCACTCCCAGGCTGCTCAACATTGTATCAAATCAAACTATACCGTGGAGTGTGGACAGAGTTTTATGCTTCCCTATGGATCAAAAATCATAGGGCATATATGCTCTTCTCAATCAATGGGCATGTTCACAAACTAAGAGCACCTCATTTCAGTGAATGTCTTGGCATAGAAAAATTATCATCAATTTATAATATATGGCCACATGTTCCCTGAAAAACGATGGAAACAAGTTAGAGAGATGCCACCTCTGGAGGAATCAAGACATATCTTGTCTCAACCCTGGCTTCACCAGGATCCACCCACAATCGATTGCTAGTTCCAGAGATCAATGGTAGCAACTTGTGAGCGACAGTTTGTTGAACATTATCACACAATCACAAATAACTAAGAGAAATTACATATTATGCAAAAGTAATTGTTACACAACTATTAATTACAATAATTTGATTTAAAGATGATATAGTATCGTCCATAATATATGAGAGTGCGGAAATTCAAATACGCAGAAGAAATAAGGTATGATGATGCTCCAATCCGACCCTTGAGCGTCAGCTATTTCTCATCGAAGTCTAGGACAAAATCATCCTGCTCCTGTAGGTAGACCAGACCTAATTCTTCTCCTGAATACAAATTTGTCCATGGTTTGCATAGCGAGTATACACGGCTATCCAGTAAGAGTCCTTCTAATGATGCGAGGATATAAACAAAAACAGGGTGGTTGTTTTGCATAAACACCTACTCTAGTCAAATTATTATAAGTGTTGAAATTCTATTTTGTAGAGCAATTAATAGTGATAGAGATTTCCCAAGAAGAACACATAGAGCTCGGCTTCCCAAAGCCCCTTTGTAGAACAAACCTTCCTCGAACAACTCAAACCAAACCAACCCATCAAGTTAAATTATTAACACGTGAGACTATTATGTACCACCTTCCTCCCCTCCCATGATCGTAGGAACGGCTATAATGATAGTTTTAAACTCTGCAGAGTGTATCACACTTTACCCATAAGCCTAGTGGTACTTTTCTGTCTTAGCTCTTCCTTAGGAGCCTAGACCAAGTAATGATACAAGGCCATTCATTAGTTCCTTCTGTTAACACTGATACCCCCTCTAAAGTTTCGACACTACGAGTCCCCCTCTTGAGCAAACGGACCGCAGCCCTATCTTTTCAAAGTACCGTGTGTTAACATTTTTCCCTAACTACTAAGCCAAGACTAGCACATGTTGCACATCGTGTTGACGCTAGCACTTATGGTTGCACTTTTATGGTTTGGCCGGATAAGCACACGTCAAGAGTCCTTACACCAAGGTGACTACCTCCACCGCATACCTCAATCCACAAAACCACCCGACTTGCCACATTTAGTCGACACAGGCCACATAGGTTTTAGATTATTAAAAGTTATTAAAAGTAACTCAACACCTCCAAATATACCAAGTCACAAGAGTAATTTAATGAATAACCTAATCAACTATCAATCCACGAGTACTAGCAATTACGCACATGGATAGGTTTGGAAAAAAAACTAAGGCAGCAATATTTAGGCTAAATCCACAGGGTCAATGACCCGTTCCCATCATTTCATGCATGAGAAAAATAGATAAAAACAATAAACGGGTGAGTTTTACAAACTAGGGAGCAAGATGCAATCTATCTTGCCTTGCTAGTACTCCGGGCCTTGGGAACCTCCTCCGAACGGCTCCTGAAAATCTCCCGAGCAGTGCTAACATGAACGATCTACACGTATATGCATACGCATAAGAACAATAAAACAATCAACGGATCATATAGCTAAATAAAATATATAAAATTCTAGGCTATTTATGGGATTTAATGGCTCTGGAATCAACTAATTTGGAGTTTGAATGCTCCCGGAATATTTCCTAAAAGAGTTGGAAAAATTATAAATTCTCAGAAATAAATAAACCGGCTTAACATGGTTAAGCAATTAAAAACCGACAGAACTGACGGTTTCTACGGGCGAGCGGTGCTGCGCACGGCAACTGCGACGGTTGGGGGACGCGTCGGGGAAACATAGTCGGGCGCGGACGCGGGCACGACATGCGGCTGACAGGTGGCGAAGCGGCGCGGGAGCGGTGACGGCGACGTGGCTTTGGACGCATGGTAGCGACGGATTGGGGCGGCACGGATGCGGACACGTGAGCGCGGATGGGAAACGGCGTGGCAGCGGGGATACGTGGCACGCGGTGACTGGCATTGGCGGCGAGCGAATCAGACGGTGACGCGTGGCGCTGGCAGGTATGCGCGCGCATGCTAGCGTGGGTAGGGAAACACAACGACGCTGGCCAGGTGGCGGCTTCTGGTTGGTGGGCTCGGAAGACGTGGCGAGGCGGCCGGCGGCGCCCAAAATTTCGGCGAGCTCTACAACATGGCATCACCTATGCTAGGGTTTGGGCACGACATTGAGAGGGATGCCTCGAAAAGTGTCTCGGTGGCTAAGGTTTTGGCAGCTAGGGATTTGGATTTGTGGATTCTCGAGTTGTGGTGTTAGAGGAGGGGTCTTGGGGGGTTTATATAGTGTCATGGACGACTTGGTCTGGGCTTTGGGTTAAGAGGGGTTGGATTAGGACTCAAATTCTAATCTGGGTAAGATTCATATAGGATTTAGGCTTGTTTAGCTAGAAAATGGAGTTTCCCATGGAGTTTGGGCTCAAATTTGGAGAGTAAATCGGTTTAGGCTTCTAGAAATTCCCCTCCAAATTTGAGCACAAGATTTTCTCGTTTGCTCATTATTTTATGTGTTTTACAAGCTCTCGGCAACACGTCAGGAATCATGAGCTAGCATTGGAATCTGGGCTTGATATTTGGATTGGCTAAATGCTTCTAATAATTACTGGAATTTTCCTAGAATTTTCTGAAAGGTTTCCTAGGGTTTTTGTTGACTGATGACTAACTGGGGGGTTACCGTCGGCAATGAATTTGTACGAGGGGGCGTTAGCAAGAACCAAACCAGATGGTAGCATAAGACCGGGTTTATACAGGTTCGGGCCCTCAGCACCGAGGTAATACCCTAAACCTATGCTCTGGGATTATGATTGATCAAGATGCGGATGCAAGGTGACCAAGATGATCGCAATGTATGCTCTACGATGGCCTCTACCCCCTCTCTTTATATAGTGTAGGAAGAGATAGAGTTACATGGTAGTACGTGATACACGGTACCTAATTCTGTTATGACGTTACATAATATGCAAGCATCGATCTCCTAATTAAATGGATCTTGATCATATCCTCGGGAACTTCCTTGGCATTCAAGTAAACCGTAGCCCAAGTGGTCCTTATCCAATCGGCCAACTCGGATCGCCCTCAATCTGCTACCTTATGGGCCTTCCAGAGGATACCCCGGGCCCATGTAGTCCGCAGTAGCCCCCGAGTGCTTTACGATTGAGTCAGATGTCCGACCGACTGGTTTCGTCAATGTCTCCTGTAATCTGAAAAGAGATTGTAAAAAACTCAAGAAATCTCAAGTTTTTATGTTGAAGCAACGCCTAGATTGGTAGTACCAAATTCCAGCTTTTTGGCCTATTAGGCACGTCATATCAACGAAAGAATTCGGCTACTTGACATCCACCTTCGCATTACGAAAGCAGCAATTAACCCAGCATGGGGCATGCCTTAAGCCATGCAATTACAGCTTCTGTCTTGCAGCATGCTGTAAATTAAGCGTTTCAAAATATATCAGCATCAGATGCCTGGCCTTAACTTGTAAGAACCAACACTCGGCCCAACGTGGGGCGCACCTTTTAGCCGAGTGGTACCTGTCCCAACCAGAGAAGGGATCGGCCTTTGGCCTCTAGGGGTGTACTGATTGGATACAATTTGGCCGAGAGGTATCTGTATCCGGGTAGCGGTATACAACTGGCGACCTTAAGAAAGACATATCTCTGAAACTGTACCCAAATTTCACCAACACCCAGCTTGAGCATGCGAAGCTAGCTAGTGACTCAATATGGAGTATGCCGTGAAATATTTTTCAATTTTGGCGCTTCTGGTCATATGCCCTCCAGGGTGTACCGAGGCCGAATTAGGCTCGATGTTAACACAGTGCCACCGTTAGCGGCGTGTTAAGAAAGCCTGTTAAGGGGATCACCCTTTGTAGTTTTAGCCCATGCCCATTAAGGGGAAGGCGAAGTGTTTTCGCGCCTTTTCACACACAGTCGAAGCGACACGCGCTTCCGCCAGGAAACGTATCCGTATCTACTTTCGCCCCATCATCATGATGGTTTCACTGTGTTCGAAACGGATTACAGGGCGCGCCTATTGAACTTCTCTGTGTATAAAAGAAATCCAGGGGCAACGTATTGCTCCAAATTCGATCTGCGAGTTTTCGAATCCTTTCCCTTTCTTCGGCGAAACCCAAAAACTTCCACCTTCTCCTTCTCGAGAGCAATGGATCCCTGGGAAGTCGCTTGCGCCGAGGAACACGCCCGCATTGCCGCCACGACGGCCGTCGTAGCTGCCGAATGGCAACACTGGCGGAGAGATTACGCAGAAAATACCGCCTAGAGAGCCATAAGGGTTCTCATCAGCGGCCATCCGCGACTCTTTCCGGTGCGCACCCCTTTGAAGGACGCACTTGTCTTCTTCATCCTCGACGTGAAGTTTCTTCCTTTGTTTCTTTTGCTTCTCCGTGGGCTAGCAACAAGCCCTGGTTCATTGTGCTGCGCCGCGAAAATATGCAATTAAGTCTAAGAGCCATTTCAATGGAAATCTTTCGGAAGTCCCATGTCGATCTTCTAGCTTTAATCTTGAATCCGCAACCGACATTGCTTCATCCGAGTAGTTAGAACCGCGCGCTCCCAAACCGGCGCCCAACGCGTACGCGAACCTCTCGGATGAAATCACTCGGCCACCCGAGTGGTTACCCGAGCCCTCTCTAAAAGGCCGTATCCAGCGCTAGACAAAGGCCCGGCACATAATGCAAAACACAGCCTATTGCGATAAATTAGGAATAGGGGAACGAAATTAGTTCACCTCGCTCACTTTTCGCGCCAGTCTTTTAGTCCATCCCAGTGAACTCAGCCGCTAGGGTTCTCCTCCGTCGCATCCTCCGCCGTCACCATCTCCGATCTGTAATGGCTCCCCCATCTCCCGTCGCTTCGAAGACGACCAACAGCGGCAAGTAGTGGATGAAGTCCATCACGATCGAGCGGAGGCTACAGAAGCTTGTCTCCCTCGGCGTGCTCCCCTCCGAAGAGTTCACTTCGTGGCGCGCCGCCGCCGGTGAGTGTTGCCCACCCCTCATTCCAACGAGGTAGTGGTCTTCGAGTCCTTCTTTCTCCGGCTTCAGCCTTCCCTGCTCTTCCTTCTTCCGGGGATTACTGCATTTTTATGGAATCGAAGTCTCTCACTTGAACCCCAATTCCTTCTTTTAAATTGTGATCTTTATACATATCTGTGAGGCATTTCTCGGGATCGCCCCTCATTTCGACCTCTTCAGATATCTCTATCTTCTTAAGCCCTTCCCCAACAAGACTTCTCCCAAAGCTGCGAGCGGCACAGGATTTCAGCTACGGGAAGGTGCTAGGAAATTTTATTTTGATCTTTCTTTGAGGACCTCCAATAAGGGCTGGCACTCGTAGTGGTTTTATTGTGCCTATTCTCCTCCAGTCCTTCCTTCGTTCTTCGGAGAGTGCCCCACAGTCCGTCCCTCTTGGTCTTCTCCTCTCGCCGAGGGCGAAGGAAGCCAAGTAAAGGAACTTCTCGTTTTCCTCGGGCGATTGAAATCTGCCGGGCTGACCGGCATCGGCGTAGTTTGGAACTACACACTCCGCCGTGTCTAGCCAATCAAGGAAAGGGTGCTCAAGATGCCACTCGGGAGAGTGAGGATCCGGTTTCGCAAAAGGATCTGATCAGCCGAGTGGCCGAGCTCTTCTCCCCAGGCTCAGAGATAGTAAACATAGATTGCCCAAGCGCATATCGCCTAGCGAATTCTCCTCCAGCGGTAAGCACAAGATTCTTAGCCGCATTCTCAGGATTGTCATTATAATCAATCTGACCTCATCCTTACGCAGGGGCGCGCGGCGTTCTTCTCTACTTACCCAGTCCCAGAGGCCCCAAGCCATAAGGAGGCACCGCGCAAGCGTCCTGCAGAGGACTCGGCTGATGTTCCTCCAGCCAAGAAAGGCAAAGGGGTCGCTCTGAGGGACTCGGATGAAGACGATGAAGAAGATGACGTCCCGCTCCTGTGCCGCCGCCGCCCAGCGCTAGTGCCACCTCCAGCTCCCGCCGGGCCATCAGTGAGCCCTTCGTGTCCCCAATCCGCTGGCCTAGAGGCCGCATCAGGGGCGGAGAAGCCCTCTGGCTCCAGCCCGAGTGATCCGCGTATCCAAATTGGAACCAAGTTTATCCCGTCACGAAGGTAATCCCTCGCAATTTTGTCTCTTCACATTTTGCAAAGGAAACAGCGTCTTGAAAGGTTTTCAAGTGTTTATAGGATACCCGTCATGGATGATATGCCGAGAAAACGTGGCGCCAAGATGCCAACTCCAGCACCTCCAAAATCCGATCACCAAGCAGAGCCCTTGTCAGCAGAAGACCCAACTCAGCGCGCAGCACCTCACCAGGATTTCGGTCCATCTCCTTCCATTCACCAATCCTTGCCGACGGACAGGAAGATCCCAGCCCCGGCCTTAGAGAGCTCGGAGCTGAAAATCAAGGAAATTCCTCGCCCCTCCGCTAAAGCCAACACTCTGCCCCTCCGAGTAAAATGGAGGAAGGAGATGGAAGGCTACGAGGTCGATGATGAGAAGAGGCCGAAGAATGGGAGGTATTAGAAAATATGGCAAGGGCCAATGCCGAGTTGTTCAAGGTAATGCTCTTTTCATGTCTTGAGTTCCCGCTCTGCACGAAAGAATCCCACTGATCTCCCCTTCTCTTCCCACACAGCGCATGAAAGAGAGGTCCAGATAGAAGACCATGTGCTTGCAGAGAGCTATGGGCGAGCTAAAATCTCGCGATGAGTTTGACAATGCGTTATACGTGGTTAAGTCACAGTACCGTGGCAGGATTGAGGAGCTTCAAAAGGAGAACACTGAACTCTGATTCCGCCACGTAGAAGAATCCAATACCATCCGAGGTAACAATCCCCGAACAATACCAAACCCTTATGTAAAATGCTTCTTCGAGAATGATCTTTAGGGCTTGCCTTTAAACAAAGCACTGGAGGCGAGGCAGAAGGCCATGGAGGAAGAAGTCTTCCAAGCCAGCACTCAAGTTGAAAAGTTGGCCAAAGAACTGGGAGGTAACTTTCCATCACTAGCTCTCCCTGGCTCAAGCTCACTGAAGCCTAAGTGGTTTATAACACCTGACTGGTTCTGCAGCCTATCAGCAGAAGACCAAGGCGCAGTTCCAGGTCTTTGACGAAAGGGTGAAATCCGCCTATGAGCCTCGCAACCGTGCTCTGATAGGAATAGCTCCAACACTCCATTACCTTTACCCCAAGTATGAGCTGCCGTCAGACGCCGAGATCTTGGTGACATTCCTGCACGAGTTAAGACCTTCGCACTGGAGGCAGCGACGACATGCGCCAGTCAAGGCCTGGCCATTGCAAAGTCAAACTTTCCCGCATGGACCTCGAGCCCGTGCGAGAAGGATTTGCATGTACTGAGGAAGAGGCCACCACCCTGATGAAAGAAGTTCGCCCGATTGTTGCCAATATAGCCAAACACTTGTCTTTATAAATGTACCTTATGCCGACACGTTTGATTGATCCTCAATACTTATGATCTTGTTTATCCAAGTATTTAGCTTTTATCCTCTTTCATGTAACGCGTCTGACGACTGGTCTAGCCCTCGAGTCCCTGGAATAAGTTCTTGGCTTTCTCCCTGTGCACATACCGTGTAGCTAAACACTGTCTTTGACAAGTACGAGCACCATTACTCAAGAATTTTCATAATACCCGAATTCGATCAACATATGTAAAGAGAAAACAACTTTTATTAATAAGATAGGGTGGGGCTGACTCCGCACACTATTTAGTGTAGCCCCGGACTTACTGCTTAGTCGTTTACGGCTAAGCAGCAAGTCAAGAAAGAGACTAATTACACGATGCTTGAATACAAGACTTTTAAAAATAAAAACGACGTAGCTGCTCGATGTTTCAGGTATTAGGCACTTCCGATCCGTCTTCGCGCTTTAGCCGGTAAGCCCCCGGGCGGGTCACCTCATCGATTACATAGGGGCCTTTCCATAGTGGGGAGAGTTTATGCTCGTGCTTCTGATTCCTTCGAAGGACCAGATCTCCTTTAGAGAATGCACGGCCCCGTACGTTGTACTGATGATATCGACGTAAGCCCTGCTGGCACTTTGCCGACTGGATCAGTGCTGCTTTCATGGTTTCCTTGAGTCGAGGTCTTGCTGTCTTCCTTCATCTGACTGATTATCGTCATAGCCGGCAACCCGAGGGACAGGAACTTCAATTCAGTCAGGAGGACCGCCTCTGAGCCATAGACTAGGAAAAAGGGTGTCTGCCCGGTCGCTCGGCTCGGGGTTGTTCAGAGCTCCCAAAGCACCGAAGGCAACTCCTTAACCCAGTGTGTGGCATACGACTTCTGGTAATCGATGATTCTTGCTTTGAGCCCTTGTAAGATTAGCACGTTGGCATGCTCGACCTGCCCATTGCTCCTCGGGTGGGCCACGGAGGCGTAGCAGATCTTGATACCCAGCTCTTGGCCCCAATCTTGAAATTCGCTGCTCTTGAACTGAACGCCATCGTCGGTGATGATGCGATTGGGCACGCCAAAACGAACGACGATGTCCCTGAAGAACTCGCGCGCCTTGGCGGCTGTGATATCAGCAACCAGCTTGGCTTTGATCCATTTGGTGAACTTGTCGATGGCGACGAAGAGGTGGGTGAATCCGCCTTGCGCTCGCTTGAGTGGTCCCACCATGTCCAGATTTCAGACAGCAAACGGCCAAGAGATCGGAATCATTTGCAAATCTTGGGCCGGCATATGGATATGTCGTGCAAAGAATTGACAACCTTCGCATCTGCGTACTATGTCTTCCACATCCGTTACTGCTGTCGGCCAGAAAAACTCCCTGCCGACAAGCTTTACCGATGAGGGAACTTGCGGCCGCGTGGTGTCCACATTCTCCCGAGTGGACATCATTGAGTAGGTCTCTGCCCTCTTGCTCGGATATGCAACGCCTTAGTGCCCTGGAACTGCATTTTCTAAAAAGCTCTTCCTCGACTACCTTATAATTCTTGCCTCGGTGTGTAATGGACTCGGCGAGACTTCAATCCTCAGGCAACTCATCATGAAGAAGATAATCTAAATAAGGCTGCGTCCACCCGGGAGTAATCGTTAATACCTCTGCGCCGGGCTCTGGTTGACCCCTCTTGATCTACTCCTAGTGCGGGTGGTAACTTAATGGACGGCTTGCGTAGTTCTTCGACGAAAACACTAGTCGGGACTTGTGCCCGAGTGGATCCCATCTGTGCTAACTCGTCTGCTGCCTCGTTGTCACGCAGGAGTATGTGAGTCAGTTCCAGCCCGTCGAATCTGTCCTCCAATTTTCGAACCTCCTGGCGGTAAGCCGCCATGCTGTCGCCGATACAAGACCACTGCTTTTGAACTTGATTGACCACGAGCTGAGAATCCCCGCGCACCATTAACCACCGGACGCCTAGCGATATGGCAATGCGGAGCCCGTGGAGGAGTGTCTCGTACTCGGCAGCGTTGTTACTGACTGGAATTAGGATCTGGAGAACGTATCGTAGCCTCTTGCCGGTCGGTGATATGAGCAAAATCCCAGCCCCGCGCCGCTGAGCATGAGGGAACCATCGAAGTACATTGTCCAATACTCGAGATTCTCGTTTGCTGCTGGGGTCTGAGCCTCTGTCCATTCCCCGACGAAATCGGCCAGTGCTTGAGCTTTGATTGCTAGCCGAGGCCTGAACTTTATCTCAAAGGCTCCAAGCTCGACTGCCCACTTTGCAATCCTCCCAGTGGCTTTCCGGTTATGAAGTATGTCTCCAAGCGGGAAAGAGGTAACCACCGAATTTCATGCTCTTGGATGTCGTGCTTATGCTTCCGTGATGTGAGTAACACAGCATATATAAGCTTTTGAACTTGAGAGTACCTTATTTTGGACTCACCCAATACCTCGCTAATGAAGCAGACCGGACGTTTGTACCTTCTAGAGGGGGCCTTGCTCGTCCCGTTTGACCACCAGAGCGCTGCTGATGACATGAGTAAGAGGGGCTCCTGGGGCATGGGCGGGACCAACACCGGAGGCGTGGTGAGGAACCGCTTGAAGTCTTCGAAGGCTTGTTGTGCTTCCGCTATCCACTGAAAGTCGACCTGTTGGCATAAGAGCTTAAAGAACGGCACGCCGCGCTCCCCAAGTCGGGAAACGAATCAGCTGAGTGCTACGATGCATCCAGTGAGCTTCTGTACATCCTTCTGGCTGGTTGGGGGCTTCATCTTCATGATGGCACCGACCTTTTCTGGGTTGGCCTCAATTCCACTATGAGATATGATAAATCCGAGTAATTTACCAGATGGGACCCGAAAATCATATTTTTCAGGATTCAACTTCATCCGATATGCCCTTACGCTTTCGAATGTCTCGGCCAGATGTGTTATGAGATCTGGCTTTATTCTCATTTTTACGACAACGTTGTCAATATAGGCCTCCACGTTGCGGCCGAGCTGAGTGTGAAAACACCGCTGCATGGTACGCTGATAAGTCGCACCTGCGTTTTTCAGCCCGAACGACATTGTGATATAGTAGAAAGCACCAAAAGGCATGATAAACGACGTCTTGATGCAATCTTTCTCCTTCAGACTAATCTGATGATAGCCCGAATAAGCGTCTAGAAAACTTAATCGCTCGCACCCTGTTGACGGTCCTTATTTGTAATATTTTATACTTTTGACCGTCAACATATCTACAAAATAAAAGAATTCAAATTATATTGAGGCTAACATTAACGAGTTCCACGAGTTTTGGTGTTGTCTCATGTTTTGCAGGCATGCACCAGAAAAGACGATTTATCGGTCGTATGCAAGTCGGACGAAAGATGGAGTTCAAATTGAACATATTTTTAAAAGTCATCAAATGGCAAAATGGACTGCACCATGATGAAGAGCTCGTCGAGACGATCGAAACGCATATATAATTTGCTATATTTGGACTTCGGATAAGAGAGAAATGAGCTCCGGAAGACGACGGACCAGACCGGACCCAAACTCTGGGCCGGCCGACCCAAGCCAGGTCGGCCGGTCCATTCTTTTGGCCAATTTGCCTCCGTTTCTTCCCCACACGCCAAGCAACACACCTAGAGGCCATCCCAACCATCCACGCAAGTCGGTTTGATCCAGAAACATGGATTACTTCACAAGAATGCATAGGATTCTAAAGGAACCCAATGCTACCGGTCTCCAATTGCCAAACCGACTTGGGAAGATGATATACACCGTTGATGAAGCATCCCATGCAAAATTGGTGGCCAGATGATGAAAAAGGTGGGCCGGCCGATCCACCTAGGCCGGCCGACCCACCCCCGGGCTCGCCTTGGATTCTCCTTCGGAGGGGGGTTGAGTGACACTTGTCCCAACACGTGGCACTCACTCACTCGCTCCGGCACACTATAAAAGGAGGTGTTCACCCTCATTTGTGATCATGGAGAAGTGGAGAAGAGAAGAAAACAACTCTATGTTGTCTACTTAGAAATGTAGAAGTAGGGGAAGAGGAGAGTTGAGTGTTGAGGAGAAGCCGGAGGTGTCGGCTCTCTTCCACCTTATGCTTCGGAGCCGACTCGGGTGCGAGTTCAGCTTCGCTCCAATGTTAGATAACACTTAGCTCAATTCTTTATTGAATAAAGCAAAGTTCTTTCACATACTTGTTGCTCTGTTGGTATTAGGCCCGTATTATTCTTGAGTGCTAAGATCTTTATGCTTAATTGTCCACCTAGAGATTAGTATAAGAGGTAGTAGGGGTGAGTATCGAAGTAACGTTCTTGGTACGTATTACTGCTAGGTACAAACGTGGTGTTTGGACTAGTTAGTAGCCGGTAGGCACCTGCTTCAACGAACGTGTGGTAGGTAATAGGTGGTGACAGCCCTATTATCCGGCTTAGACTTTGTGAAATCTGCCTCGTTAGTTGCAGACCAGTTGAGCCAAATCAGGACGATCATAACCATTCGGGATTCCAATTCAGGATAGCAGGTGGTAGTGAGTACCTGAGTTCTGATACAGAGTAGCAATTGTGTGTCAGTAATTTTGTGTCTTTGACTATGTAAGAAACCGTAGAGCCTCTCAACCCGAAATATCTTATCCCACTCCCATCATTACCATCTTTACCACCATTATCCATCTGGTCAAGTTAGATTCTAGACTAGCACCCTTCTCGTTCCTTGTGGAAATCGATACCTTGGAATACTCCCGGGTGAAAGCTACAGTGATATCCGTGCGCTTGCGGATTAATTCCAAAAGGCATAAGAATCGCCAACACACCCTGCGGTGGAATCCACCACTTGGTCGATGCGGGGGAGCCCGAAAGGATCCTTGGGACACGCTTTGTTGAGGTCAGTATAGTCAACGCACATGCACCATGTCTTGTTCTTCTTCTGCACCAGGACCGGGTTTGCCAACCACTCAGGATGATAGACCTCCTTACTGAATCGTGCTGCCAGTAGCTTTTTGATCTGTTCCTGAATGGCGTCCTTCCGATCTGGCGCAAATCTTCTGAGATGCTGCTTGATGGACCGCGCCTTCTCGTCGACGTGGAGAGAATGCTCGATCACCTCCCTCGGAACACTAGGCATGTCCGAAGGCTTCCAAGCGAACACGTCCTGGTTTGCCCGGAGGAAAGCGACGAGCGCGTCTACCTATTTGCTGTCGAGCCCTTTCCAATCGTGGCTGTCTTGGCTGGATCAGACAGTTCCAACGTTATCTTCTTGGTTTCCTCGGCTGCTTGGATGGAAGTCTTGGGCTACTTCTTATCGGGTATATCTCCTTCCTCCTGAAGGGAAGTGACTTCTCGCCGGATCTTCTCCATCTTGGCCGATGTGTCAAGCGCCTGCGCCATCTTGTTGCTTTCGTTGTCGCAGAGTAAAGATTGTTTTACGTCACCAGGGATGGTGTTACACCGTTGGGACCTGGCATCTTCATGACGAGATAGGTGTAATTGGGAACAACCATGAATTTGGCAATCCCCGGCCTTCCCAAGATGGCATGATATGTCGTCTCGAAATCAGCCACTTCAAAGCCCAGACTCTCGGTCCGATAATTATCCTTGGTCCCGAACGTGACGAGCAAAGAGATCTGTCCGAGTGGTATTGTGGACGTCCCGGGGATTACCCCGTGGAAAGGAGATGATCCTTGCCGCAGCTCGGAACGACGAATATTCATCTGGTCCAGGGTCTTGACGAAAAGGACGTTAATCCCGCTCCCTCCGTCGACCAGAACCCTCTTTAACTT
Organism: Raddia distichophylla; assembly: GCA_005191435.1. Classification (NCBI taxonomy): domain Eukaryota; kingdom Viridiplantae; phylum Streptophyta; class Magnoliopsida; order Poales; family Poaceae; genus Raddia; species Raddia distichophylla. The sequence continues at coordinate 1,694,247 of SPJY01020745.1, forward strand.
GTTCCCTCGTACGACAGGATCTAGCACTAGAGGGTACCTCCGGGGGAAGGCAATCCGATCTGGGTGGTCCGATTGGTCGAAGGTGATGGGTACCTCGGACCAACGTAAGTATTTGGGGGCCGCAGGCATGATAGCGTTGATCTCCCGAGTGGTAAGCTTTTGCTTCCGCTTGTACTCATACGCATCAGAGCCCCCGAATATCTAGCTGATCTCGCGCTCAGCGTCCTGATAATCTCCGTCGGGCTTCTTGCCGTGACCGCCCTTGGCTGCCGACTGCTTTGAGTTCTTGGCGAATTTCTGCGAAATGAGGCAGTCCTTGGCAGAATGTTTTCCTTGTGGGTGAAAGGGACATACCGAATCCATAACCTTGTTGTAGTCGTTGTCGTTGGGGGGCTTAGGCCGATTGCGCTCCATATTGGCGACCATCTCGTCCCCCTTCCGCTTCTTATCCTTGGGCTTGCCCTGCTCATCATTGGGCTTCTTCTTGGAGCCTCCGTGGTTGCCACCACGATGATTCATGATGGCCTCCTCAGCGTTGGCTTCCTGGTCCGCCATTGTGAACATGGCCTTGAGATTACGCGGGGTGTCCCGAGTCATTTGCCTAATCAGCTCCATGGATTTGCATCCGGCGAAGAAGGCATCGATGACCGTTTGCTCCAAAATGTCCCGGATCTCGGTCTTCTTCTTGGTGAAGCGCTTGATGAACTCTCGAAGAGTCTCGTTCTTGCGCCGATGCAGCTGTCCAATCTCCCATCTCCCTGCGGGCCTTTTATAGGTCCCTTGGAAATTGGCGATGAAATGTTCCTGTAGGTCGTCCTAAGACTCGATCGACTTGTCCGAGAGTCCCATGAGCCAGGTCTGGGCGGTTGGGGTCAAAGCGACTGGCAAATAGTTTGCCATAACGTTCTGATCACCTCCTGTCGCGCTGACTGCTAGGGCATAAACTTGCAGCCAGTTCTTTGGATCCCTCTCGCAATCGAACTTGTTGATTCCTTTGAGGTTAAAAACATCCGGCCAAACCACTCGGTGAAGATCCGGGGTAAAAGCCCGAATCCCTTCCAACGGTCGTGGTCGCCTCCGCCTTGGGGATCAACTGTGATGCCCCAGTCACAGGTCTTGACGACGCTCGTGATGGTGGTCGCGTCGACTAGCGGTGCTCTCGGCCTGATCATCAACGCGCCGGCTGTGATGGCTATGAGAATTGTGCTCGCCGTCGAGGCGCTCCCGGCGATTGGCTTCTGTGTCCTGACGAAGGTCGTGGCCGGCCGTCTGGCGAGAATTGCCGGCCGCGGAGGCGCGAGGCTTGCTCCGATTGCACGTAGAACGGCAGCGAGCCGTAGCGGTCGGAGCCGGATGCGCCTCGTTCTGTTGAATGGCCGCCATCTCTACCATGGCCGTCGCTCGAGCCAAGGTTTGGACCAGCGGGTTGTCTTCTGAAAGTTGCGGCGCGATGGTCTCAAGAATATTCTTCGAGGCAACGATGTTTGCCTGGGGGTCGTGTAGACGTCCTGATCCCTAGCTTTATCGCGCGAAGCTCATTCTGGACGTCGCGGCCGCGAATGTGAAGCTGACGTATGTGATCTTGGTCTTCCACTCGGCGCAAGTCTAGATCTACCGCCACGGTGGTGGTCGCCTCTTTCCCGACTGGTGGGGAGGCGGAGTGATGATCTCCCACGCCAAGGACGAAAACTTCTCAGTAGTTACGGATCTCAGCGCTCTCATCTGACTCAGAATCAGAGAGGGAGAGACTGACTTGTTCACTCTGTCCAATGGGTTAGCCAGCATTGAAGACACCCACGAACGTAGTTGGATCTGATCGGATAAGTCCGACCGGATTGGAAGATGCGTTCCCCGACTGGTTATCTCCTGTCCAAATCTCGGAGGAAATCCGTGCGAAGGTCGCAGCGGAGTTCTCGAGTCCGATGGGAAATCTAGCCAGGGGCATTGAGTTGTCGTTGGGCAGGATAGAATTCATGCCCATGCGGTTGAGCCCGGCAAGTCCTTCTTCGTCTTCCTCGGGGAGAGGTGCAAGGTCAAACAGCGAGCGGGTCAATCCGCCGAAGGTACTTGCCAAATTCTCCAAGCCAAGGGGCAATGGGTCTCGTTGATCACGCGTACCTTCTTGTGGAAACATCTCTTCAGGAGGAGAGAGATGAAGATTGCCAATGCCATCGGCGATGAAGTCCAGAGTGCCGAAACGAAGGGGTTGCCCCAGCCTACCTAGCGCGCCAACTGTCGACTAATGACTTGCTGGGGGGTCACCGTCGGCAATGAATTTGTACGAGGGGGCGTTAGCAAGAACCAAACCAGATGGTAGCACAAGACCGGGTTTATACAGGTTTGGGCCCTCAGCACCAAGGTAATACCCTACTCCTGTGCTCGGGATTATGATTGATCAAGATGCAGGATGCAAGATGACCAAGATGATGACAATGTATGCTCTATGATGTTATGTATCTATGCCTATGGCCTCTACCCTCCCTTTATATAGTGTAGGAAGAGAGAGTTACACGGTAGTACGTGATACACGGTACCTAATTCTGTTATGCCGTTACATAATATGCAAGCATCGATCTCCTAATTACATGGAGCTTGATGATATCCTCGGGAACTTCCTTGGCATTCAAGTAAACCGTAGCCCGAGTGGTCCTTATCCAATCGGCCGACTCGGATCGCCCCCCATCTGCTCCCTTATGGGCCTTCCATAGGATACCCTGGGCTCATGTGGTCCGTAGTTTTGGTTTTAAACCTAATTTAAAATAATTTAAATTAGGGTTTTGTATATAACAATTCCTTTTTATTTAATTTTTATGTTTGTAAAATACAAGTGACATACAAAAAAATAGAGGATGTCACATATCTATTAAAATTCACATGAGGTTGGATTTAATCCCTCTGAGGTCAAGTACCTCACACCCGAAGCTAATGCTCTGATGATAATTCTGAGGCATACCTTGTATCCTAAAACTTGATATAGAGACAATTACTCCTATTCTGGTTTGGCTACTCCATTTGACATTGAGCAGAAGAACCAAAGATTTGATAGACTACATCACGGGAGAAATGGAAGTGTCAATCTATAGGAAAATGTCAAGTCCTTTGCCATTTGCACAAATAATTTCAATGATGCTTCTTGAGAGTGAGTTGGTGTCTACTGAAGAGTTCAATAGGGAGTTCAAAGTGTTCCATAAACAGTACTAGCTTGTAAAGCCCTTGGTGATGTAGTTAAAAATGTAAGGGGTGTTCATTCTACTCCTTTTCCAAGTTTAGTACACAATTTCAGTGAGGAGGAACAAGTTGATAAAAGTGCAAATGATGAAGATTTTTGAGGAGAAGGAGCTCAATATTCAAGCTCATACCATCTAGCTCATTTGATAGTCCTATCCATGCACCGAGTCTATCTTTACCTATTGATCTACCTATGTCACATGTTCCTCAAAGCAGTGGACATAACATAGCTCGTCAAGTGCCATTTGTTCCTCAAGCTAGTGAACATACCCATCCTATGCACACAAGCCTTGGTACTGGTAGAAGGTCCATTGGAAATGATGGCTGAAGAATTGCAATAAGAAGTCCTTCAAGTTCTAGAGGAAAACCACAATTTGAAAACGAGCAGATTGGGATGTTAATAGAGCTAGCTGCCACTGCTCAGTTCACTGAAGACTAAATGCATCATTTCAGCCCAATGTTGCATGATGGTGAAGCAGGATGCTCAAGCCCTGCCGGAGGTGATCCATTGGAGTCTCCTCATGTTTCTCCTGAACATTTTGTGCCCCCAATTTATTCCCAATCACACCATGATTTTCCAAGTCACCATAAGGTCCCAAGCCACCCAGCTGCACCAATGCCCTAAGAATAATATTTTCAGGGGTGAGATCAATTCTCCTCTCTAGTTGATAACATCGGAACAAAAATTCAAGGACTTTCCACTATAGTTGACAATTTGGGCATTAAAATTGAAGTGGTTCACTCCACTGTAATTAGTCTGAAAGATAAATAAGACGATGAGTTCAGGGAAATCAGAGGTCTACAGGAAAAGTTGTTTGATTCTCAAGGCCTTGTATTCTCTAAGATTAATTATCTAAAGAATATGAAAGAAGAAATTGATAAGAGACAACAAAAAGATAATGCCAAACACTTTGAAAATCTCACCAAAAAGACAGATTCTATGCACACAAGGTTGAATAGTATTGCTGTTGATGCGGATAGTCATTGCCAAGATATCCAGGATATGATTTTCCAATACACAAGAGAGCTTTGGGATCAATCAGAACAACATCAATCAACTTTTGAGCATTTTTTGGAACTCTAGGTTGGCACCTTCTCAAGAGAATATCTTAACCACTCTTCAACATCAAGACGAGGGCATAAGAGATCTTTACAAAAAGCAAAATGAGTATAAGCAACACGTGAGAAGGGAGCAGACTATGGCTGATTTTGAATTGCATGGTATTGGTTCTAGGTTTCAACAATTTTAGCAAGGTTTTGATAAATGGACCTTTCAAGAGGATCCGGAGCCGAGTTGGCATGATCAAACCATGGAAGCTTCTTACTTCAAGAAAGAAGAAGAAACAACTGAGTACTCATATCCTTTGTGGTGCTTGGTGCCAAAGGGGGGGGGAAAGGTCTGAAGTGCTTAGCCTATGTCTTAGATTTAGTTGATTTTTAAACTGTTGTGTCCTGAATTGCTTGTTTGTACTAAGATCTATTGCTTTTTTAAGGGGGAGTTGTGACTTAAATTCTTGCAATTTTATCCATGCTTAGAACTAACTCTATCTTGCAAAATTGTTTTTGTCATCAATCACTAAAAAGAAGACTGTAGTATCTAGGCCCCCAGTTTTTGTTGAAAATATTGTTAAAGATTTTTGGTGATGGTGACCTCAATTAAGCTCGATTGAACTCACTTCAGAGCATTTTGGCTCATATTGTGAGTACTTTCCTTAGTGGTGTGGTATCAAGTTGAAAGACAAGAGTACGGACATTTTTGCTAGTTGAGGCTTGGAAGTTGTATCAAGACTTTAGCTAGGCCTTTTTGTTCTTTGCCATACTATTAAGGGGTTTCACATTATTACTCTTTTGGTAACATTTGTATCAATCTTATGAAAATAACTTGAAGCAACAAAATCCTAAAACCTTGGCCAAATTGTCTTACAAAGAAATTCGTGTTAACGCTAGACAAACTCTTTATTCCTTTCGTTCAGCCCGGTGTTCCACCATAGAAATCAAAGTTAATGTCGGACAAACCTTGCCTTGGTTTTATTCTTGTGTTCGACTCTATCCTAGTTCATGACGAGCAGCCTATCGCGAACTAGTTTTCTTTAGGGTGTCGTGCAAAAAACAATGTTTATGCATGACAGTTTGCCTCGAACTAGTTTTTCCTTGGTGTGATGTGGAATACACGGACACCGGCTATCCTCAATGGGCTGCGAAGATCACCTAACAGGGGGTGGGCCGAGTCGGGCATACCTTAGTATGTATAGCCCTGATCATGTCTTGCCTTGCACGGCAAGGTGGGGCGCTTTCAGAAGTCTATCCCGATATGGGAAGGCAAGATTGTAACTATCGGGAAGTATGTTGTAGATAAGGAATGATAGAAATAGGAATCTTACCTTGTAATCTCGTATAACTTCGTATAATGTATGCTATACGAAGTTATTACGGGGGGTACATACATACACACACGAGAACACTCATAATCCAAAAACACAGCACTAGGGTATTACCTCCACCGCGAGGGCCTGAACCTATCTAAACCCTTGTCCCGTGCAACCATTGAATGTTGAGATCCAGTGCAATGCCCCATTCAAATCATTGCCGATGGCAACCCCCGGTTTAGCATACGTCAACAGTTGCAGCTCTAGGTAGGGGAGCATCAAGATCAAACTCTGTCAAGCTCGATGGCAATAACCAATCAAATCGGCGCCATCTGCACCGCCGGCCAGGTTTACTGCTTCGGAAGCATGGACTTCATCACCAATAATCTCAGCGAACATTCTTTTGCTGATCTGCGTCAGATCCAATCTAGCGCCGACCCCCTCAAATGCACCGACAAGATTGTCCTTGCTGGATTGGACCAAATCCAAACCGGCGAGGGCTCAAACAACGATCCCCTCAAGGCTTCCTTGGATGTAAACAACTCTGGCGTCCCTGCGCTCATGCACCTGTTTGGGTTGAGGAACTCCGCCGCCACATACCAATAGGATATGTGCCGAAGGCTTGATTCTTTTTCCAGATACGAGGAACATCCGACCGAAGGTGCGTCAAGGATGGTGGGCACTATTGTTGGAGGTCCACACGAACCTGACATTCAGCGCGAGTTCACTCTCTGCTTCTCCCACCTGGGGAATCTGAGTCGGAGAGAAGCACTCGAAGCTGTCCCATTTATTATGAAGTCTACATGATTGAAGAACAGAAGGCCGAGTCCCAGCGCCACCGGAACGAAGGGGTAGCCGATGCAGATCGCCCCCGCCGTGCTGACTGCGTTGAGTCTCGTTGAGCCAGGGCCCAAAACGTTAACGAAGACATACTGCAGGAAGATTGGAGACCAAGCTGTTTTCCATACTCCTCAGCGGAATAACGTCGCTTCAAGACACTGCTTGACAGCCTGGGTCCAATGATCCCAGTTGACAACCTTGCAACGCCAATCATGGTCTAGATCAAGGCCATGGTGACGGCTGCCGCAATCCAACATAACAATCCGGATCAGGGGCTGAGAGCTCCTTCCGGGACTCGGACCAAAACTGTGACCAGTCGAGTGGAGCACCCCGCCGTGAATCCCATCTCCACGGAGATGCCCGTGGAGGCCTCAGTCGCGATCTTGGAGATGACCTTAACACCAGGCGACAAGAGCGGGAAGAAGATGAACAACGGTGTCGTTACGATGACCGCAATCGATTCGGCGTCCACCACGATGATTGGCACGGTTACCGCCAGGGTGAATGGTACTATCGTGTTTACCGTCGGCCAGGAGTCCTACGACAGTCTCCTATACATCATGATGATGGGTCCATTGACGGGATCTGAGCTTTCACTGCTCGGCTTCACTGAGTGGTTTGCCCGAAGGATTCAATCCCAAGGGCATCGTAAAGTTCCATGGAGAACGAGATCCAGAGGCATGGCTCCAGGTCTACTCTCTGGCTGTCAAGGTGGCTGGAGGAGCTCAAATGGTGATGGCAAACTATTTGTCTGTCACGCTTACTCCACCTACTCAAGCTTAGCTCACGGGGTTACCCAAAAATTCTATCGACTCTTGGGGGGACCTTTGTGAGCAATTCATCGTCAATTCCCAAGGCACCATGAAAGGCCCAGCACCCCATGGGACCTATATCAATTGCATTAGAAGAATAATGAGACCCTTAGAGAGTTCATCCGACGCTTTACTCAAAAGAAGAACAACATACGAGATGTCTCAGACGCGGTGGTCATCGCGGCTATCCATAAAGGAATCAGCTATCCCGATCTGATAAAAAAGATGTCCCGGAAGTCATCGACTACAGTCAAGGAGATGTTTGCCATGTCTGACTGGTACGGCACCGCTTGGAATGCCTTGGCCGAGCGCCAGAAAGAACGTCCGAAACAGAAGAACAAGGAAGATCAACCCGATTCTTCTAAGCTGAAGAAGTGGAAGAGCGAAGAAGTGGTGGCAACAGTGGAGTGCAGTCGGCCTTGGCCTCCGAGAACGTTGGACTTCAACAGGGTAATGGACGCACCCTACCTTTTCCATCTGAGAGGCAAGCATGCAGCCCAGGACTGTTTCACCCTAAAGAAGTTCGCCCAAGAGCACAATAAGCAATCGGATCCTGAAGCTGATGAGGGAAACAAAAAGCGTGACCCTCCCACGTACAACTATCAGGAGACGGAGCATGAGCTTAACTATATATATGGAGGATCGCCAGCGTACAAATCCAGGTAGAAGCAAAAGCTTACAACCCGGGAAGTCAACGCGGTCGTGCCGGTTATCCCCCAATACCTAAGGTGGTCCGAGGTCTCAATCACTTTTGACCGATCGGATCACCCTGACCATATACTGTATCTAGGGAGTTATCCCTGGTACTCAATCTATTCTTCCGGGGCGCCTAGCTCAAAAAGGTGTTGATTGATGGAGGTTGCGGGCTCAATATACTCTTTTCATGTGGAGGATACCTCAATGTTGTGATTAATATATGTGATGTGTTACTTTGGTGAGAGTTTGATTTACTTTGGTAGAGCATTTGTCGAAAGGGGCGTGAAATTTGAAATGGTGTCTGGTGGTGACGGACAGCGTCCGACATAATTGTATTAGGACTGGTTATGTGGTTAATTGCATTCAAATGATCCTTTTGTACGTGGATGTTGAGGTTTATGATATTTGTGAAGCTAACCTTGCAGGAGAGGTAAGGTGTTGGTTTCGTGTGTGTTCACCTCAGTGATACTGTGTCGACTGGTAGCTAACTGAGGGTTATCGTTGGCAATGATTATATATGGGGCGATGCACAAGATCCAAACTTGATGGTAGCACAAGACAGGGATTTACACAGATTCAGGCCCTCATGGTGGTGGTAATACCCTACTTCCTGTGCTCTGGGATTATATGGTGATCTAATGATCAATGTGGAGGGAGATGTTTCTCCATAGATGGGTGTGGAGATGATGATCAACCTGGGGATGCTCTGCCGAACTATGGCCCCCTACCCCCTTTATATAATGGAGGGGGTGGGGTTACAAGGAGGAGTCCTAGTCGGTTACGAGGTAGGATTCCTATCTCTATCCTCTATCCAAATATGTAGTTATCCAGAATTACAAGTATATCTTCCCTATTAATTAGGGACAGACTTCTATCTTGCCGGTCAAGCCTTCTAGAGTCCGAGTTGTACACGTCCTTATCCACCCGACTTGGTCCATCCCCTGCCGGGTGGTCTCTTAGGCCCGCCGTGTGGGTACCAAGGGTCTATGTTATCCACAGTAGCCCCGAGTGCTTCATAGTCGAGTTGCTGCTGCTCTTTACCGCACCTTGGATGAGTCATGCTTCATGCCGAGTGCTTTGTAGATTGTCGATGCTTTTTGCTGACTGGCTTCTGCCTGTTATCTTCAAGGAGACTATGAAGGACTCATAGAGAGTAATTAGTGATGCCCAGCCCGGGATTGCCGGAGTTTTGGTGATCGGCCCTTTGTAAGGCGCATCACCTTGATCTTGATGAAGTGGTACCCATACTCGTCTTGCGATGTATAGCTGGCGACCCAACATGGGGTGTACCATTGGTTTTGGCTGAAGAGCCGAGCGGTATCTGTACCCGATCGGAGTGGGATACAGCTGGCCACCCCAGAGGGCATACCGTGGTTTTGGCTGAAGAACCGAGTGGTACCTGTACTCGTCTTGCGATGTACAGCCGGCAACCCAACGTGGGGCGTACCATTGATTTTGGGCTGAAAAGCCGAATGGTACCTGTACTCGTCTTGCGATGTACTGCTGACGACCCAAATGGGGTGTACCATATTTTTAACCATCTGGTACCTGTACTCGTAGAATACAGCGATTGGCCCAACATGGAGCATACCATCTGGATAGTGTTTGGCCCAATGATACCTGTATCCGACTGGTGCGGTACACAACTAGTGTCCCAACATGAAGCATACCATTGTTGTCAGCCAGGCGGTACCTGTATCCCACTGTCATGGAATACAGCTGGTGACCCCACCACAGGGCATACCTTAAGGAAAGAGTTTGGCCGTATGACATCCATACCCGGGTTGCGGTGTACAGCATAGGCCCTATCTGGGGTGTGCCATCGAAACTCAATCCGGACATCACTGGTATTTGATCCTGACATGCAGCGACCAACTAGTGACCCAACATGGGGTATACCAAGAGATGGGTAATTGTTATTGTACCTCTTCCGGTGATATGCCCTCAAAAGGGTGCACTGAGGATGAATTTGGCTTAGCCCGGCTGTGCTTGTAGCCACTAGTTGTGACGCGCAGCTGAAAGGCCGTAGTTAGCGCTCAGGGCGCAGGATGGCCCATGGCCAGAGGCGTAAGCGTATAGCCGTACTAAAGTTGGTGTAGACGTATAGCTGTGCCATAGACTTGAACACTCGTGGCGGGGGCGTAAGCTTGTAGCCGTGCCGGGTGCTCGCCGAGCTATAGATTTGGATGATCGAGGCGCGGGCGTAGGCTTGTAGCCATGCCAGGCGCTTGTCGAGCCATAGTTGTTGTTCATTACGCAGACCCTTCTTACTCGTGTATGGAGTCGTAGAAGGTACTTGACGAGGTAAAAACCCATGAACCCGGTAACATGTACATGTAGGATTTAGGCAATATCATGAAAGCATTTAGATGAAAACAATCACTCGGATGTAAGGTCCGACTGCTTTATTTAGATAATTTTTATACTTTGCCACTTTTCCCTTTTGATATTAAATTCCTCCAAGTAATCCTACTTTTGTTAAGCACTCAGCCCGACTAGTCTAGCCCCGGGCGTCGGGAATTGGCTCATGGCTCTTTCACAGGCAAGCGTATCGAGTGACTAGAGTTCGCCGTTCGTGGGTCAGAGCTTCACTACTCAGAATAACCACTCGGATTCATTTGCAATCATTAAGAGAAAGAAATAAAAAGTGCACGCAAGTGCACCTATTAGGTGTAGCCCCCGACTTACTGCTTAGTTGGAGACCGAGTAAGTAGCAAGTTAAGAAACAACTTAGATTAATACGAAAAGATTATGGTAAAGAGAACTTAGCTCTTGTGTAGGCGTAGGCGTGTAGCCGAACCGTAGAGTTGGGAGCTCGTGGTGCTGGCGTAGGCGTGTAGCCGAGTGGCTTGTCACCGAGCCGTAGACTTGGAGCTACAGGCGTGTAGCCACACCAGGCGCTCATGGCGCGCGATGGCGTACAGCCGAGCTGTAGACTTGGACGCTCGTGGCGCGGGCATAGGCGTGTCGCTATGTAGCGTGTCGCCGAGCCATAGATTTAAAGCTACAAGCATGCAGCCGTACTGGGCGCTCTTGGCGCGCGATGGCGTACAGCCAAGCTGTAGACTTGGACGCTCGTGGCGCAGGCGTAGGCATGTCACCGAGTAGCGCGTCACCGAGCCATAGACTTGGGCGCTCATGGTGCTAGCGTTGGCGTGTAGCCGAGTAGCTTGTCGCCGTGCCGTAGACTTGGAGCCCTAGGCGTGTAGCCGTACCAGGCGCTTGTGGCGCGCGATGGCGTACAGCCGAGCTGAATACTTGGACGTGGCACGGGCGTAGGCGTGTCGCCGAGCCGTAGACTTGGGCGCTCGTGGCACTAGGTGGTGGAAGTAATCGTTGAAATCTCGATCAACACGGAGCAACACACACCATGGTCGGCGTCGAACAGCATATGCTCACCGAGGTCTCGTCTGTGGTCGGCGATGTCGGCCGTAGTCGTAAATGATCTCCACGTGGTTGGTGTAGCTTGAGAAAGTTGATGAACGTCCTCACTGGTCTTCTACGTCCCATGAGATGTGGCATAATCAATCCTCACGCCATGGCCGGCACCGACGAGCTTTACGAGCTCGCCGAAACTCGCGATCTCTCTGCGCAGTCTGTCTTCAAAAGGCGCCACAGTCGCATTCGAACTCGGAATTAGGCGTTCTTGGATTCGTTGGAAAGATAACGAGATAAGCTTTCCAACGCATCTTGTTTCACCCAAAACTCCTTCTGAGTCAACAGGAATTTGCGACACAATTTCCATCCAGATTATGAACAAGAACAGATCGCATCTTCTTCTCACGTTCGTCTCGCGGTTGATGAAGCCGGCGTCGCACGATGGACACCATGATCGTCGAGTCCGAGTGATTTGCTGCTGATGACGGCCACCACCCGAGATTCGTTCTCCATCGGGACCTCATCGTATCCGAGTTGGGAATTAAGCCCCGGCGCACTAGTCGTTGGTAGGCTGCGGTGACGTTCCCCAACACGACCGGGAGTCCGAGTGAAGCGCTGTTGAATTCTATTTCGGATCAGATCTTGTCCGAACCCGAAAAAGCGTTGTTGAAGTCCTTGATTGAGTTCTCAACATATCTAAGTCGAGAATTGAGCCCCCGGCACACCACTCGGGAGTAGGTGACGGCGGCGTTTCTTGACACGAACGGGAGTCCAGACGAAGCGATGTCGATGTTCTACTCAGACTGGATCGAATCCGAGTCCAGAAGAAGTGTCGGTCATCGATTGTTTGGAGAAGCTCATTGCTGATCCTTGATGTCCTTAAAGGTGTATCACGTCATACCAGCATGCCGCATCCTCCGCAGATGGGTTTTACGAGCTTGCTGAGATTTGTGATTTTCTCGCGCAGCCTGCCTTCAAACGGACGCCACAGACACATCTAGACTCCGTTTTGGGCGTTCTTGGGCTTCACGAAAGGTTGACGAAATTATCTTTCCAACGCATCCAGTCGCATTCCGAAATTACTTCTGGATCAACAGGAATTGAAGAAACAAGATGACGTCCAGAATCTGTCTTCGAGCCTCGCCGTATCCGAGTCGGGAAGTGAGCCCTTGGCGTACTACTCATGAGTAGATGGCCGTGGCATTCCCCAACCCGACCGAGAGGTGTTGTTGTAGTTCCTCGTTGATCGGATCTGATCGAATTCAAGAGGTGCGGTTCGCCGAAGTTGTTGCTGATGCAGTCGGCTCCCGAAGCGGAAACCTGGCCGGGGGCGAAGACGATGGCGACTCCGTTGATCGAAGCCATCGAGCTCGATGAAGATGATCTTGACGCTGCCCCTACCTGGCGTGCCAACTGTTGACGGGTCGCTTACTGGGGGTTATCGTCGTCAATGATTATATACGGGGCGATGCTCAAGATGCAAACTCAATTGTAGCACAAGATATGGTTTTATACAGGTTCAGGCCCTCATGGTGGAGGTAATACCCTACTTCCTGTGCCCTGGGATTATATGGTGATCTAATGATCAATGTGGAGGGAGATGTCTCTCCATAGATGGGTGTGGAGATGATGATCAACCTGGGGATGCTCTGCCGAACTATGGCCCCCTACCCCCTTTATATAATGGAGGGGGTGGGGTTACAAGGAGGAGTCTTAGTCGGTTACGAGGTAGGATTCCTATCTCTATCCTCTATCCAAATATGTAGTTATCCAGAATTACAAGTATATCTTCCCTATTAATTAGGGACAGACTTCTATCTTGCCGGTCAAGCCTTCTAGAGTCCGAGTTATACACGTCCTTATCCACCCGAATTGGTCAATCCCCTGCCGGTGGTCTCTTAGGCCCGCCGTGTGGGTATCCGGGGTCTATGTTATCCACATGCTGGTATCGGCAGGTATGTGGCTGACGCTAAGCGGTGCAGCTAGAGGCTAGTGCGTCCGGAGGAGTGTAGCCGATCGGGTTCGATAACCTGGCGGTCACATGAGGTGGTGTGCTCGAGAAGCTTATCCATGGTCAGGAATCCGAGGCAGCTGGGGTTGTGGTTTCGGTAACCTGGTGCCAAGTTGATATGACCGGTGGGCCCAGGCTTGGGCTGGCGACCAAGGAAGCTACGAAGATATTTCCCGAAGGAATATGTGGAGAATATTCCCTCTCAGGAGTGTGTCTTGTATTGTGTGAGTTGTACACCACTCATCCTAAAATGAAGGGTGAAGATGGTCTCTAGGGTTTAGGGCATCTCACGCCTAGAGACCATCTTCACCCTTGGGCAATAAATAGAGTGGAAGGGGAGCACCTCCTCCTCATCCCCTTAGAGTTGAAAATTTCAGAAATAGAGAGGGTGAGTTGGGTGTATTTTGGGTGGCACTTAGAGTGCTTGTGACCACATTGAGTGTGGTTTGTAATCCTCAACTTCTGTGCAATAAAATCTTTCTTCTCCATGAACATTTTGTGTTGATTTGCTCCAAGTTCTTCTTACTTTTGTTTTCCTTTTTTGCAGCTCTTGTTTGGAGACGAGTCTTGGTGATTTATTGCTGGTTCTTGATGGTCTATGATGCCTTGAGGTTGCTAATATGATTTTCCACATTCTTTGCAACCATATGAGAGGCAAGAGATCAAGTTCTTGACTTGCTGCAAATCTGTTCAGAAACTTTCCTCCACTCAGCAGTCAGTGTTTGATTTTTAGAAAAATCTAGTAATATAATTTTTGAGTGATTCCTATTGGAGAAGTTCCATGACTTGCGTATCTATCAAGACAAAAAATTTTGAAGTCATGTAGATTGTTGGTTTGGGTGCAGTGACGTGAAAATCGAGCCCCAAATTTTATGGATGAGATTTCTGGCAGGCTGTAGTGTTTGAATTTTCCTGATTTTTTTGCTAGGTATTTGGAGAATATTTTTGGTGGAGTTCTTCATGACTCATGGTTTAATAGGGTGAATAATTTCTACAATTTTGTGAGTACGGAAAGCCACTATCTCTCTGCTCCAAGTGAGAACAAATTCTAAAGAATCTGCTTTTGTTTTCTTCAAAGTGGCTTTAGTGATTTGGCTTGATGTGTTTTATTAAAGCATGATTTGAATTGATTCTCTTTTGTTTGGACACTTTACAACAAGGATTGTAACTGAAAATAACCTCATATTTTCATGGGTCTTATCCATGCACTCTTGGGTATATATAGTTGCCATGGTGTTTATAATTTGGAAAACCGGTAAGTTTGAGGAGCACCGGTCCGATGAAAAATTTTCAAGGCTCCCATTCACCCCCTTTGGTCTCCGTAATGGTTTTACAATCCCCTGCTCTGAATTACAGCAGGGTTCTTCGCTGTTCCACTAGGTAATCCTCGGTACATCGGCCATACAGCTCGGCTAGATTACCCTCCCCATCATGTTCGGAACAAAAGGGAACTTTCAGACCGAACTCGTAAATTTCGAATTTGTGGATTTTGAGACGGCGTATCACGCCATCTTGGGACGATCGGGGCTAGCTAAATTCATTGCGGTCCCACATTACACTTCTCTACTTTTGAAGATGCCGGGCCCGAAAGGCATCATCACAATATGCAGCGACGTCAGGTAGTCCTTCGTCTGTGACCAGGAAAGCTGTGAGTAAGCCCAAACATTGGAGGCATCTGCCGACTTGGACAAGATCCGAGTGGCAGTCACAACCTTGAAGGATGAGGGTGATATCCCAGCCAAAAAGCAGGCCAATATGTCCATCAAGCCAGACGAAGGGACCAAGAAGATAGCCCTTGACCCGTTCGATTCGGCTAAAACGGCTATGATCGGGACAGGGCTCGACCCCAAATAGGGAGACACGCTCGTCACCTTCCTCCAAGCAAACAAAGATATCTTTTCTTGGAAACCATGGGACATGCCATGAGTCCTTAGGGAGGTGATTGAGCACTCTCTAAATGTAGATGAGAAGGTGAACCCTTTCAAGCAGCGGCTTCGGTGATTCGCGCAAGATCATCGTGATGCCATCAGGGAGGAGATCACCAAACTTCTAGTGGTTGGTTTCATAAAAGAGGTCTATCACCCCGACTGGTTGGCGAACCCATTCTTGGGGCAAAAGAAGAACAAAAGTTGGCGCATGTGTGTCTACTACACTGACCTCAATAAGTCGTGCCCCAAGGATCCATTTGGATTGCCTCGAATCGACCAAGTGGTCGAATCAACCGCTTGTTATGAGCTCCTAAGTTTCCTGGATGCCTACTTAGGGTACCATCAGATCATCCTTAAACAAGAGGATTGCATCAAGACCTCGTTCATCATGCCGTTTGGGGCCTTCTGCTACGTCACGATGTCGTTTGGGCTGAAAACGCTGAAGCCACTTATCAACATGCCATACAGCGGTGTTTTCACACTCATCTTGGACACAACGTGGGGCCCTATGTCGACGATGTTGTCTTTAAAACCCGGGAAAAAGACGACCTCATTGCCGACTTGACTGAAACATTCCAAAGCCTCAGGGCTTACAGAATGAACAACCCAGAGAAGGGGTTCCTTCGGGAAAGCTACTCGGTTTCATCATGTCTTATCACGGTATCGAGCCTAACTCAGAAAAGATCAACATAATCATCAAGATGGAAGCCCCAACGGGCTGTATGGTGGAACACGACCGGTTCATCTCTAAGCCCACGGGGATGCCATTTTACAAGTTCTTAAAAAAGCAGGACAGGTTACAATGGACTCCGGAGCGCAACAAGCTTTTGAATATCTGAAGAGGTTCCTCACCACCACACCCGTTTAGGTTTCACCCATGCCAAAAGAGCCCCTTTTACTTTACATAGCGGCCACGACTCATATAGTCAGTGCCGCCATCGTTGTGGAGCAGGGGGAGGCTGGGCATTCTCAAAAGGTGCAGCGCTTGGTTTACTTCATTAGCGAGGCCCTAGACGAGTCCAAGATACGGTATCCGCAAGTGCAAAAGTTATTGTACACCGTATCGATTGCATCTCGCAAGCTTAAACATTATTTCCAAGAGCACACAATTTCGGTGGCCACCGCTTTCCCAATTGGAGACATACTCCGCAACAGGGAGGCCATTGGGAGAATTTTTAAATGGGCAGTTGAGCTTGGAGCCTTAAATATCCACTTCAAGTCTCGCACAACCATCAAGTCACAAGTGCTCGCCGATTTCATCGCTGAATGGACGAAGTCACAGGTACAAACATCTGTTAAAAAGCTGGAGTATTCGATAATGTACTTCGACGGTTCCCTCATGCTCAGCAGCACGGGGGCTAGGATAGTACTCATCTCTCAAAAAGGTGAACAACTCAAATACGTCCTCCAAATCCATTTCCCATCATCAAACAACGCTGTCGAGTATGAAGCTCTCATCCATGGTCTCCGCATCGCCATGTCGCTTGGCGTCAGGAGATTGACAGTTTGAGTGGAATCGTAGCTTGTGGTCAACCAAGTACATAAGGATTGGTCATGCATCGAGGACAACATGGCTACATATTGCCAAGAAGTCCACAAGTTAGAGGACAAATTCCATGGTACGGTGCTCCAGCATGTCCTTCGCCGCGGTAATGAAGCTCCTGATGAACTTGCTAAGATGGGAACCACATGGGCAGCAGTGCCGAACGGCGTGTTCGTGAAAATGCTCCATTAACCCTCCATCAAACAGCAGCCGGAGCCGCCCAAGGTAAACGACAATCAAGCTGAAGCAGAAGTGTCAGTCATCAATCCGAGCTGGACGATTCCATACTTGTACTATCTTTTGGGGACAAACTTCCCGATGATCGCGCACAAGCTAAACAGATAGCAAGACGGAGCCAAAGTTATGCCATCATCGGGGACAAGCTTCACCGCAAAAGCGCCTCTTGTGTACTAGGACACTGCAGATCAGAGCAAGAAGAAAGGGACCTTCTCAAAGAAATCCACTTACGGATCAGCGGGCATCACGCAGCGTCCACTACGTTGGTCGGGAAGGCCTATCGTCAAAGGTTTTTCTGGCTAACTATGATCACCGACGCCAAAGACATTGTTCGGACCTTTGAAGGCTACCATTTTTTGCCCGGCAAATACATATGCCTACGCAGGAGCTGCAGACCATCCATATCACCTAGCCATTCACACTTTGGGGGATCGACATAGTTGAACCTCTGAAAAAAGACGCAAGGTGGTTTTACTCATCTATTTGTCGCTGTAGATAAATTCTCTAATTGGATTGAGGCCAAGCCTGTTGCCAAGATCACGTCCGCAAAAGCAAAAGAGTTCTTTCAAGAGATCGTTGTCAGATTCGGCGTTCCTAATAGAATCATCACGGACAACGGCACTCAGTTCAAAAGTAGTGAATTCCAGAATTTGTGCGAGGAACTTGGCATTAGGATTTCTTTTGCTTCAGTGGCACATCCTCGGAGCAACAGATAGGTCGTACACGCCATGGTATGGTTTTGCAAGCGCTGATGGCAAGAATTTTTTATTGACTCAAACCATATGCTACGCAATGGATCAAGGAATTGCCATTAGTGCTTTGGGGTCTCCGAACCACTCCAAGTAGGGAAACCGGGCAGTCACCTTTCCACCTGGTGTACAGTTCTGAGGCAGTTCTACCCGCTAAACTCGAATTCGCTTCCCCGCGTGTTCAGAATTACAAGGAGGAAGAATCGAACACCTCGAAGTGGTCAGAGACGTCACAACGATCCGATCCACCAAGTACCTTCAGAGTTTACGTCGCTATCACGATCGCAATGTTTGATGCCGCACTTTCTCCAGAAAAGCAAGCGCATGCTATCCCCAAGTTGGGAAGGCCCTTACATCATCAATGAAGTGACGCACCTAGGGGCTTATAGGCTCAAGTGCGAGGATGGCACGATTGTCGACAATTCATGTAACATAGACCAACTACGTCACTTTTATGCTTAAGTTTCAGTTTTGTACTCAATTATCTCCTCAATTAATAAATATCCTTTTTTCAAAGAGTGACTTGAGTCAAACCGTGACCTGCTACATAGCCGAGTTCTTGGCTATGCAGTAAGTCGGGGGCTACACCTAATTGGTGTACCTATGCGCACGTTTTCTCAATACCTTCCTGATTATTTTAAGTGGTTATTCCGAGTACTGAAGTTCCAACCCAAAAATTGACGAAATATGTGTCACTCGGCTTGCGCAGGAAAACTTTGAGCCGAATACCAAGCGCTCGGGGGCTAGACTAGTCGGGTTGGTCGCACAAATGAAAGGAAACACACTCACAAAAATCAGATGAATTGCTTAAGAAGGCATTAAAGCAACAATAAGTAAACATTCGAGTTTTCAGGAACTATCTAAGTTCTCTTATTACAACCTTTATAGCGCTCCCAAGTCCAAATTCTCGGCCAGCGCAACGGAAGCGTCACGAGCTTCTTCCATTAAGGCATCTACCTAATCATCATTGACAGTGTGGCAAAGCCTCCCTTGATGGTGTTGAGCTCCACTCAAGGATACAAAGACTTTATGATTGCTAGCGCCTGACAGGCACTAGTGACCGCTATTTCCTTAAGATGGATCTTCAACCTCTTGGGAGCCTGCTTCAGTTGAATCACAATCTGACTTGTATCGCTTGGCCCCACGTTTTCCACCAGCAGAAGCTTCAATCTTCCCATTGAGGACATCGAACCCCGCCTGCATTTTCTTTTTATACTTTGATAGAAAAAGTCTATAGATATCATCAGACATTCAACGCATAAAAACAAAAGAAGGGCTCGAGGGAGGCGCAATACCTTCCAACTCACGCTGGGCTTTGTCAAGAAGAGATTGAATTTGGAATTCTTCCTTTTCTAGTGCTGAGTATTAGCTCTGAAGTTGGGTGATCTTGTGCTCCCGGACTTAACAAAGAAGAAAAAACGGACGACAAATAGTATAAAGCAAACTTCAAAGAACTCAGCACGAAGTCTTACCAGCCACATCACCGATTAGATCCGTCTTCTCCTCCAATAGTGCCAAAGAACGGGCTCGCAGCTCTCGGATTACGGCGTCAGACTTCCCCTGGGCATCTGCACCTTCTTCACGTGCTCATTAAACTTCTCTACTTTCGGGATCATCTCAGGAAAGAATGCAGATTTCCTCTTAGAGCGCTCCTTCATGTTCTGAAAAGGGGAATCGTTAATGCAAAATCTGGAAGAGGCAGAGACAAATGCAGAAAATTAGTTTACGTGTATTAGCTCTTCACATTGAGGGAGTAGTTCGGAAGTTCCTTTCGCTCCCTCTCCTCCTCGTCATAATCGATGACTTCCCATTCTAAGTTTTCATTGCACCAAATGGTCTTGAAGGCAGTTTGGGGAAGTGGGAAATAGGATTTCCTCCACAGAAGGTTCTGCTTCGGTTACTAGAGCTGGCACAGTTACAAAAATTATCTCAAGCTGGTCCTAAGGTAGTGGCAGCTGGTGACATCCATTCGGTAGCATCTTCATTGAAGTCGGGTTGAGCTGCAGTCGGTGCATCAGAATCCGCCAGCTTGGTCGTATGTTTTGGCACGTCGGAGTCCTGCGTCTTGACCGACTTGGTTGTGCCCCTCAGTGTCTCTGACTCGGGCTGGCCCGCATTAAACACACCTAAAACGGATTTACCCACCAATACCCATCATTGTGAGCAGATTAGGGATGTACATGTGTCAATCTGAAAGAATGGAGGGCTGATAGGAGGCTAGAGTAGGTCGGTCGACCTACCATAGGCTGGGCGACCTACCCTAGGTTGGCCGACCTAACTCTCACCCTTGGATGCTCTCCCTTGAAGTGCCAAGTGTCTCCGACTGTCGGTTGATGGGGATAAAGTAAAAAAGATACTCAAGTGGAAAGAACCGAATATTGTGACTTAGGTGCGAGCTTTTCTTGGCATGGTCGAGTACTACAGGAGGTTCATCGAGAATTTCTCCAAGATTGCCAAGCCACTGATCGAGTTATTGAAGAAGGTTTTGAAATTCAAGTGGATGCCAACATGCCAAGAGATTTTTTAGCTACTGAAGGAGAAACTGACCTCTGCACTAGTACTCATGCTACCTGATGTACATCGAGATTTCCAAGTATACTGCGATGCATCAAAGTCTCGACTGGGTTCTGTACTGATGCAGGAGGGAAAGCTAGTAGCTTGCACCTTGCGATAGTTAAAACCCCACGAGGTCAACTACCCCACTCATGACCTTGAGTTAGCAGCTGTAATGCATGCATTGAAGATCTGGATACACTATCTTGTTGGGAATCAAACTGAGGTGTATACTGATCACAAAAGCTTGAAATACATTTTCACCCATCCAGATCTGAACATATGACAAAGGAGGTCGTTAGAGAAAATGGCCGACTATATCTCGGGATACATCATCATCTCGGGAAGGCAAATACGTTTGCCGACGTGCTAAGTCGAAGCCCGAGATGTGACATGTTGATCTCCGTTATGGTGAGGTTAAACCTAGGGGTAGTTCCGTAGGGAACCCTATACGTCATGGAGGTACGACCAACATTGGAGGAAAGAATTAAGGAGGCACAATAGGATTATGAGGAGATCTTTAGGATTGCCGCCAGAATAGCGGTAGATAAGGCCCTAAGGTTTAGAATGGATGAAGCCAGAATCGTATGGTTTGGTAAAAGAATAGTGGTGTTGAATAAGGAAGGGCTCATGGATTCTGACCATGAAGGAGGCTTACGACACGGCATATTCCATACACCTCGTAAGTACCAAGATGTATTGGATATGAGGGGAAGTTATTGGTGGCCCCACAAGAAGAATTATCTAGGTTTATATGTAGCAAGTTTTGACATTCGTCAACGTTCAAAGGCCGAGCACCAGAGACTAGTGGATTGCACCAATCACTGCAAACAGCAAAGTGGAAGTGCAAAGAAGTGGGTATGGGCTTCATAGTGGGTTTCCTAGGACCCATAGGGGATATTATTCAATTTGGTTCATTGCTGACCGATTGACGAAGGCAACACACTTCCTACTAGTCAAGACAGCATACACTAGTGATAAGTTGGTAGACATAGACATGACCCGTATCATGGCCCAAGAGAATTGTGCCCGACAGAGCTGCCCAGTTCACTTCAATGTTTCAGAAGTGGGTGCACTTTGTCCTAAGTACTCACCTGGCGGTTAGCAGTGCATATCATCCGCAGTCATATGGGCAGCCAGAAAGGATCAAGTAGGACTTATAGGATATGCTCAGGTCGGTAGCTTTGACCAAGTCAAAAAACTAGGAGGAAACCCTTCCCTATGCCAAATTTTCGTACAACAACAGTTACTAGTCGAGTAGACACATGGCACCATTCGAAACTTTATATGGACGCTATAGGAGGTGTTGGGTGTGAACCACTGATGTTTGCAGGTGTCCGTGGGGTTGGACTTATCCTACCATGGTCTTGGAGGTCTCTCGGTACGGAGTACACGTCCGCATTATGTCCAAAGATGACATAGCTATCGTATTAAATAGTATAGACATGAGAGCTAGGCCATACCTGCACGATGTCTGAAGACGGCGCGACCAAAACGACCAAAGGGTGGCAGCGACTGCATGGGGCGGGATAGGTAGCGGCGTGTGCGTGGGGGGTGATGGTCGGCGGAAGGCCCCACATGGCAGAGACGCCCCTTTTTCTGCCAAGCAGGACCAAACTTAACTCTGACTGTCCGAGACGTTAAGGCACCGTCAATTGGAGACACAATGTGGTCGGCTCATATAAGGCCGACGACACAAACTTATTTGGCGGGCTCAGAAATTCAAATTATCGGACGCGCGGATAAGTGATTGCGACATGTGTCGTCTGTTGTGTTATGGCCGACCACACAGCTTGCCGTGATGTTCTTTTGTGGGTGGTTTTTTGCTGGGCCGCCAAAATTGGTCTGTTTTCGGGATTTTGGCCGCCGACAGTGAGTTTCTGGCCGCTCACACTGATTTCATTTCCTGTAGTGATTCTGAATGAACGGAGATCCCGCGTGCTCTGGGACAACTAAGATTTGTGGGACTGTAAGGCACATCTTAGTAAAGTCCCATTAGCTGCAGTGCTTAATCTATAGGAAGGTTGAGGATAAAGCCTCTTAATTAGTTCAGAACCTTTCATAAGATTTAGGAATTTTCCGACAAGATTCCCGTGAAAAACAAACCTATGTGAGCTAATCATGTGATCGTGATCTCTGTGTGTTTGGCGTGTACTCTCTAATAAGCTCATGAAAAGGTGCAAGGGCATAACCACAACGTACTGCCACACTAGAGGTGCATTTTTTGTTGCCTAGTACTGTGAGTCATCTGTATGAATGCTCGCACATCAAGGCTTTGGATCAAGACATATGTCTTTCACTGTCTGTGTCGTGCTAGATTATTTGTAACTAAATATGGGTTCAAACCTATATGTTACCTATGTTGAATAATAGTATATCTGACGAGTTTTACAGTGATGATACCTTTGTCGAAAAGTGACAAATGGTTGGGGATTGTTGGGCTTTTGCCCTTTGCTCCTTGGGCCGGCACACATAAGAGAGAGAGAGAGAGAGAGAGAGAGAGAGAGGGAGGGAGGGAGGAAGGGATAAGGGGGCAGCGGCGCTGCCCCTCTTCTTCTGTTTCGGGTTGCCCGAACCTTAAGGGGAGGAGGAGCCCTGCGGGCTACGACTAGCGGCGCCTCCATCCTTGGGCTCGCATGGGCATGGGCGACGTGGCCTCGGCGTCCGGTTTTCTCGTGATGCAGTTAAATTCACTCGCCAATTTGATGGAAGTCGCATCTCTCTCTTGGTTGGTTGGTTTTTTAGCTTTTGGTTAATCCCCTCTTTTCACCCTCTGTTTTGTCATCACCCTGCAGCTGCTCGTCGGTGCTTTGGCATCCTCGCCGGCCGGTGCTTGATGTTGTGGTGGTGGTCTTCCTTGACTTGTTTCCCGATGGCCATGGGGTGGTCGCTCTGAACTCGCTGCTACTCCTCTCTGCACCTTCGGGCTCCTTCCGTGGCCGTGAGCCATGGCGGGGGTGATGGCATCGTACCTCTGGGTCTCTTCGTCGATGGTGCGTTCATAGCACGACGGTCTAATCTCTGGGACGGTGATTCATCACTCTTTGCCTCTACTTGCCGGCTTAAATCCGGTGCACCGTAAGACCATCAATTTCTTCACTATTATTGTGATTGTGAGCTGCGCCAACCATGTTGTGTGGAAAGGCGCTAGTTCACCTCTATTTGGGTGTAATACTTTTGTCGGCTTTACTGATCGCTCGATGATGATTGCATAATTTGAGGCTTATAAATCTGTCTATTAGGTGTAATTGCTAGACCTAGAGTACCACTGTTCATTGATTTATTGCTTTGCCGGCTCAATGTGTATGACATAGCACTTGGTATTTATTTACATTATCCTATTATTGTTGTTCTATCTCAGTTAATTGAACAATTAGTGTTGTTGTTTAGTTCAGTTGTTAATTGATCTGTGATTGGCTTGTGATCACAACAGCGCTGCTGTTCCAGCCATGATTTGTGGCTGTGTCAGCCAGACCGCAGTGCAGATTTGATCTGTTATCTCCTGTTTACCTAGTTGCACATTGTCATACATACTGATCATTGGTGTATCTAATTTGGTGCAAGAATAGCGTTGTTCTAGGGTATAAACCTGATTTTAGATTTAATAACTTGCGATGTCTTGCCCAAATTATTAGCAACCCATAATTTCCAATTTGGTAACATGGGACTTGGGACTGGAAACATGGAGGAGAAGAAGCAGTTCAAATATTGTACTCCAGCACTATTTTAAGCCACAAACTTGTACTGAATTCCCCAAGGCGCCAAGTGGGCACCAGGTACCGGCAAGTTAGTAATGGTTCGAGCCACGAACCGATACTGATATGGTCCCGCCGCCCCTTAGCCTTTAAATTAATACTGTTGCCACTACCAGTCTCGGTTCGGACCCAACCGGTATTGATGTGTCAGTATGAAAGATCCGTTCCATATAGCAGTGGCCCCTGTTCCAGGATTCCCGCCCTCTCCTCATTCCCCTCTCTTGGAAAGGGTATGCCACATGCACGTCGAGGTCTGCACCATGGTGTCCGCCTAGCCACCACCTCGCCGGAGCCTCCACCCCGTGGGGAATTCCCACCACAGCATCGACCCCCTAGTCCCTACAAGATCTTCCCACCACTGGCCACGACAGGGATTTTTATTTCGGCCGGAATTTCGCGAAATTCGGTAATTTTGGCCCACAACGAAATTTGTAATCACCTCTCGAAATTTTTGAATTCAAATAATTTTATAAAACTAAAAAAGATTCCACAATATCCTTCTTTTGTGAGTAGTCCAAACATGAGGTGCATATATAGTTTGAGTTCTTGGTTTGCTATTTTTCATAGCTTTTTGTTTAAAATTCAAAGCTCTATTTTATTTCGGCCGAGATTTCGTGAAATCCTATTATTTCTTTCGGCGACGAAATTTTTGGCATTGCGAAATACAAAACCCTGGGCCACGGTGCCGGCTCCCACGGCTGCGTGCGCGCGCCTCCCCACGCCGGCGGCACTCCAATAACTCCACTTCTCTCCTATGGGCAGTGAGCTCTTCTTCTACTTTAGCATGAGCAAGACTCGTCCTGTTAATACATCGCTCATAATTACGATCCGTGTCACGAATAATCAAGAAAGTTTTCCTTTCATCTTTCGCATATAGATAGATAGATACATAGATAGGACGCGCGCGCATATATGTTTGCCGCCACCGTATGGCCGGCGTTTCCCTCAGCTGGGTCTAAGACGGTAGGTGTTTGGTTTTCTGTTTTTATTTCTGTACTGTTTCTTGGTGGGCAGGGGAGGAAAAGGCAAAGGGAGGGCTTTACGCACGCGCACATGCATCCATGACATATGCGCGTATGCACCACTGCATCTCTCCTTCCCCTCCGGCGAGTGGTGCCGCCTGCCAAGCCGGCCCTCCTCTCGCGCACGCCAAGCCCCTGTCGTCGTCGTCGAATCCATATCGATCTATGCTTAGTTCGCACTACTCTTGCTTTCTTTTCCCTGCAAAAGGGGCTCCGTCCCATGCATTCATCTCGTAGCACTACCAGCAGCAGCTCGGTTTGTAATGATGCTGCTCGATCTGTAAAGTGCCGCATTTTATCTAAAAAAAAAACAGCAGTTCGGTTCATTTCACTGCCGCTAACTGCTGCAGTCAGGGCAGACGATAGAGGAAATCAGGAAAACTAAATTAAAAGGCGTTATCTGGGTCGTTACTGTCGCCATTTGGACGCACATATACGGCGCTATATTTTAATTTACCATGTAATATACATGAGATATTTATGCTTAATTACATAATAAGAACATGAACATATATAACATGGAACATTCGCCCCCTGGCTGCAAGGGCGTCATCTGTTTCGTCCGTGTTACCGCGTATATATGCATGCGTGTAGATGTGTGCATTGGCAAAACTACGTCTGATCGGTCTCAACTCTCAAGTGATGGATCGAGTGACCGGCCGGCCCGCGTAACTAATTAGCGGGAGACAAATCTAGCTAGCTGCAGCGTGGGGAAAGAACATCTCTTTTGCTTTGTGAGAAAGAGTATGTGTGGTAAAATATTATACCATATGTACTTGAAATTGTACGCGTTGAAACTCGATTCATTAGGACGGCACCTTAGAGCATGTTCAGCAGAGCAGGCATCACGCGGCCTGCATCACATGGTAAATACTCCCATCTCTCGCGCCCGCCCACCTGCTCGCCTGCGCAGTGCCACATTTTCAAATTTTTCTCAATTCCGCCACTCGCGCTGATGCCGGTCGCGCTGGAAGCACGCCTGCTGCGCATGCTCTTACACGTGAGCTTAAAATAGATTGGACTCACGTGGCGGCTCGGGGGCGACACCACCAACCCGTCCAACCCCCTCCCAAATCCTAGCTCCGCCGCCGCCGCCGGCCGGCTGGCCGGCGGCGGCGGCCTCCCCTCCCCCTCTTCCCCTCCTCCCCCTCGTCCTCTCCTCCCCGCCTTCCCCCCGCCGCCGCCGAGGAGCGGCCCGGCGGCGCGTGACAAGACCGGCGAGCGGCGCCAGCCCCGGCCGGATCCGGCGGCTAGGTGGCCGGATCCGGCAGCGGTGCGGACTGGGCAGGCGCGGCCTGGGCCGGAGCGCGGCGGCACGCGGGCGACGACGATGGCCGGGGCCGGCCTTCCTCCTCCCCTTCGACCTCGCCGACGACAACGCGCGTGGCGAGACCGGCGAGCGGCACCAGCCCCGGCTGGATCCGGTGGCGGAGTGGCTTGGGCCGGAGCGCGGCGGCTCGCGGGCGACGACGACGGCCCCTCGGCGGCACAGCCTTGTCCGACGTGGGCGGGGCGGCCACGGCCGGCGCGCTGGCGGGATGGCGGCCCCCTCCTCTCCCGGTTTCCCCTTCCCCCTTCCTCCTCCCTCCTCCCCTCATTGGCGGCGGTTCCCGACAAAGACCACGGCCCGGTGGCGGCTGCTTCGCGGAACCCGGCCGGCGCTGCTGGTGGTCCCCCCTCTCCAGATCCGGCCGGCGGAGGTTTCTCCCCGGCCTCCCACTTCGCCGGCGGCGTCCTCCGTCCCTCAGATCCGGGCGCGTCCCCTCCCTTTCCTCGGTGGTGGCCTTCGGAGGGTCTCCTCGTCCTTCCTCTTCGCCGGCGGCGCTGACCCGGCCCCGACTAGTCGCAGATCCGGCCTGTGGAGGTGCCCCAGACCTCCCTCTACGCCGGCGGTGCCGATCCATCTTAGCCAGGCTCTCTTCCTCGCCGCGGCTGACGGGCCGCTGCCCATCTACCCCTCCCGTTCGTCTACCTCTCCAGTCTCCTTCGTACCTCTCCCCTCGTGCCCGCCTTGTCGGTAGGCCGCTCGAGGGGGTCCACGTCGGCGGTGCTAGCTAGATCTGTCGGCAGGAGGTACGGATCTAGCTTCGCCCCTGCCGTTGGCGTGGTCGGAGCTTGTGAGCTCCAGGGGCGTGCCGGCGTCTTCGTAGCCGTCGCTTTGCCGGAAGTCAACTCCGGGGTTGTGGCGTCCACTATGCCTTCGGCAGTAGCGTACCCACCGTGCTCCTTTTATCTGGCGAGGTCCCGCCTACCGTCGTTCTGCCCTCCCCTCCCTGTGAGGTGCACGTTCGCGGTGGCGGCCTCTTCCTTGCTAGGTCATGGGGCTCGGCTCTCCCTCCACCTAGCGAGGTCCCGCTTTCGTTGTCTTTCCCTCCCCTCTCTGCAAGGTGCTAGATGGTGGTGGCCTACTTCTTCGGCTTCGTGGTGCCCTCGTTGCCCCCACTCATCGACTTTGGCTGACGTCCTCTCCGGGAGTGTCTGTGGTTCTTCGTTACTTGGCTTGGTACCGCCCTCGTCGTCTTGGACCTCCTTCTGCTACGGGGTGCTTGTTGGTGTGGGCGGCGTCTTCCGTGTTAAGTGGCGGAGCTTCGTGTGTGCTCTTCGGCCCTGCGGCTTCAGTCTGCGACTCGGTTGGTGGTCTTTGTGGCAGCCGCTTTGTGCTTTGGTGGGGGGAGGGGCTTGGGCGAAAGCCCTACCCATTCTTAGGCGGATGGTGGCGTCAGCTTTGGTGACGTTCCCCTCGTTGGAGGCATCATCTTACAGCCCTTTCCCTCATTTCGGGTGAAAACCCTGGTGGTCGCACGACGGCGGCGGGTCTTACCCGTCGTTATCTTGTTGGAGGCATCGTGGTAGTCACTACTGCACTTCTTGGTTGTCTACTAGGTCTGCTAATTCGGAGTCGTCTGTCGTTGTGTGCGTTGGTAGTGCGCCCGGCGTGGCCGGTGTTGTTTCCCTCTCCTTCCCTTCTAGTTGTGTGTCTCCGCAAGGTCTCGGCCTTGCGCATGTGTGTGCGGCCGTTTGGCTGGGGTGTGCAGCAGCCTTGCTGCGTTGTAACTCTTGTAACTTTGGTGCGTCGCACCGTTCTTCTTCTTTCAATGAATGGACGGCAGCTCTCCTGCCTTTCCCTTCAAAAAAAATGGATTGGAATTATTATTAAAAAAATGCTTTAAGTGGGAATCATAACTAAATCATTTACATATACAACGCGCTAGTGTTGTTGTCCTCCGCGCGACACTTGTCGCTCTGTACAGTACCGAGCGTCACGGCCGTTAGATCGCGCATGATGGCGTCCGCCGACTCAATCCGACCGTCCATTTAAACATTATATATAAAAGATTTTTTTCGGTGGAAGTCTCAACAAAGCAGGCCGGTTGGTCTACTGGTTTACAGTGTTAGAACTAAGTTGTTGGTCTCAAGTTCGAATCCCACCGCCCCCTATTTTTCCAGCCATTTTTCTCGCACACATTCCCACTTTTTCTCTTTTATTTATCAACCTTTCCTACCTCCCACCTAAAAAAAACCACGCATAGCTCAGTTGGCCAGTTTCCTGTACACGAAGATGGAGGTCGCGGGTTCGATTCCTCGCCTACTCGGACATCCAATTTTTTCCCCTGGCTATAGCGAATGCCACGTGGTGCTTGCAGGTTGGGCCACTTCATCCTCCACGAAAAAAAATTCGTGGTACAGGTCCATAAATGAGTTTAAGTACAGCAATTGTTAAATTCAATAACATAAAAAAGTAAAACAATTTTTTTGCAAAACTTTTCAAACCTAGAAACAAATAAAAACTGCAATTCAACGTCACCGTAAAAAACCCAACAAAAATGTAAAAACTAAAAAACTAAAAAGATGCGAAGTACAAAAAATAAACATGGTGAAATTAAAAAAATACATGAAAAAGTTCAAAAAAATATTCTTGCAATACTCTAAAACCAAAAAAAGAATTAAAAAATGAAATCTAACGGCACAGTGAAAACAGACAAAAATGTAAAAAAATAAAAACAAAAATGATGCAAAATACGAAAAATAAACATTGTGAAAATGTAAAAAATTAGAAAAATTTCAAAATATTCTTGTTAAACTCTAAAAACGTAAAAAAGAAATAAAGAAAATGCAATTGAACGTTACCGCAAAAATCCCAGAAAAATGTAATAAATAAAAACTAACAAGATGCAAAACGTAAAAAAACATGGTAAGGATCTACAAATGAATTTAGCCATTAAATTTTTTGAATTTTATAATAGGAATTTAAAATAGGAAAATGTTAAAATAATAAAAAAGTAAAACTCTACAAAATAAAAAAGGAAAAATTGAGTTGGTGACATCAAAAGTATACCTTCTTTTATATCTAGCACCGGAATTAACCTCCTCTCCTATCTAGCACTGAAATGCACATCCATTATCCATTTCTATCAATCAGTCACCCTGGGTGTTAGATGGAGCCATTAGCTCAGTTAGCTAACATGTGGGGCCCACTTGCAGCCTCCCTTCTTCTTCCTCCTCTTCCCTCTCTTCTTCATCCTCTTCTCCCTCTCCCTCTCCCAGCGGGCAGCCGCCTCTGCCTCTCTCCCTCTCCCTCTCCCTCTCATTCTCTCTCTATCCTGGTTCTCCTCCTCTCTCTCTCCCTACAGGCGGTGGCGGCTGTGGCTTGCCGCAGCGGCTAGTAGCGGCAGCTGCTGCGGCCTGCGACAGCGGCCGGCAGAGGCGATAGCGGCTTGCGATTTGCGGCGACGGTGGCGGTGGCCCCTGCAGCAGTGGCGGCGGTGCAATGAGGGAGAGAGTGCGAGGTAGAGAGAGATGCGACCCGCTGTGCAGTGAGACTAACGAGACACCGCTAACTGTTGCCTTGACGGAGTGCTAGAAATGATCAATGGGGACATCGTTTAGTGCTAGATAAGATAACAGAGTTTTTTCGGTGTTAGAAAACAAAAGGAGCGACCTTTTGATGTCACCAGCTCAATTTTTCTAATAAAAAAACTAAAAAACACTGGTGTTCGACGAAAGTATAAAATGTTGTTCTATTTTCCTAAGTTTTGTTTTTAATACAATTTTGAATTTAGGCATTATAATTTTTTTTACTTCTACAACATGAACTAAAAAAGTAGAAAAATGTTAAAAACACTAAAAAGAAGGAAAATTCTACAAAATAAAAAAATAAAAACACCTGTGTTCGACGAAAGTAGAAAATGTGGTTCTATTTTGCTAAGTTTTTCTTTCTACAATTCTTTTAGTTCGGCACAAAAAATAGAAAAAATAAAGGGACATAGTATCATGGTGGTAAGGGTACACATAAGATATGGCAAATTCTAAGAAGTCTACTGTTTACTTCAAAAATGAATCAAAAAATATCCTGTGTTTGTTCTATGTTTTTTGTATCATAATAGTATCATGTGCAGGTTGAATACAAATAAAAAATAACCTACTTTTCGGAGGTGCATCTTTACGTGTCTTTTGGTCACAATAGAAAATTGAGGTTTCTTGGTCAACTTCGTTGGATCCTCTCTGCGTTTATACCAATCAACAAAGTTTACACATAGCGTCTCTTTCAAAATTGAAAATTGTTGATTTCGCACCCCAAACAATTTAAGAGCACAAAAATATCATCATTATTCATTTCGGGGGGGCCAACCTTCTTTCCACTATTTTCTGTTTTAACACGTATTGCTCTTACTTTTAGTAAAATTGCATAATAGTTAAGTTCGTTTTATTCATTCCTGCTATGCATTTCCCCCCTCCATCGGATCAAAGGGAACCAACAATATTTTCAAAAGTAACACAATTTCACAGTCTTATTTGTATGTTCATTTCCTCTGCTCTTTTCTTATTTGTAATGTTGCTTTCCTTTCATAGCCCTTACTCATGTCTGTTGCTTAACATAAAACACGCGATAACTTTTACTTCAGATATACGAACATCACAGAGCATCATAGAGCACTGCGCCATGTGTGCGCGGTTACCTTCCTACACTACAGGAATCTAAACTATTAACGTCAGCCAGAAACGTTTACGTTAGCCCGGACAAAGCCGACGTTAATAATTAGGTTATTTACGTCGGCTGGACCATGCCGACGTAAATAAATTATACCCTAAGAGCACTCCCGGCACATGATATCTTTGTTTTGAAACATGGCACGTTATAGTGAGATAACTTAACAATTGATACATCCTTCTAATGCACTATATATATATATATATATATATATATATATATATGTAGAAGGCGTCCCCGTGGCCTCCTCTCC